>CAUYON010134972.1:0-34923 GCA_963573935.1 Arctocebus calabarensis | reverse complement strand
GCAATTCTCTTGCCTCAAACTCCCAAGTAGCTGGGACTGCAGGTGCCCATTACAATGCCCAGCTATTTTTTGATTGTAGTTGTCATTGTCGTTTAGCTGGCCCAGGCTGGGTTCTAACCCACCAGCCTAGGTGTTTGTGGCTAACGCTGTAACCACTATGCTACAGGCGCTGAGCCAAGCCTGCAAGTTACATTTCTGTTATCTCCTTCAAAACCTGATAGCTATCAAACACTATTCCGTGGTGAAGACAATGTCTACACAACACCTTCTTGGTACATAGTAGAATAGCTGCTTTCTCTTCAGAATTGTGTTCTTGAATCCAATTGAGCATGTCTTCATGAAAATACTTATTTTTAAACTTACATAATGGTTATAAGAGCAAACATTTTATAAAAAGATGGATCCCAGTTCAAATCCTAGATCTACCTTTGTATCAGTACATTGTGAATAATCAAAACTCCAAATATCAACTATGTACTTAAATAGCATTTTGTAGAAATTATATTTTTCTCATATTAAAAGAAATCGATAAGTAGCTATTTTCTAACACTAAGTGGCTCAGATGTCTATGCTGAGGACTTTCTGATTTTATTTCCATTATTGTACAGTTGAACAGACACTTTGAACCATCAGTTCTGATAGAAACTAATATAGGGAAAACTCATTATCATGAGAACCAAACCATTTATAAAGTATCCACTCCTGTGACTTAAAGGCTTCCCACCTCCAAACTAGTGCTCAAATTTCAACATTAGATTTGGATGAGGCAAATATCTAAAGAATAGCAGGGCCCTAAATATTTTAGGAGATAAAAAGATGAAAATCCTAAAGAAATCTTCAAGTATTAGTCATTCTTTTGACTCATAAAGTTAATGGAAATATAGAAAGCTAACTCTTTAGGAGAGCATACTTTCTTTTAACTCTCTACAATAATAACTTCCATAGCTATGGAAATTACTGATTTCCTTGCTATCTTTTCTTGGATCACTGACATTCTGATGTTATAAAAATAATATTTGCATTGGGGGCAGCATAACATTCTCTTTTGGTCTCATAGACAGAATTATTAACTGCAGATGAATAAACCTGTGAAATATGGTTGTTGCAGTTTTATGAGTTGAAAGTCACTCTAAAATTTAGTTAGCCACGATGTCTGTATGGAAATGTGACATAGACATGTTTGCTATATTTCTTTATTCATTTGTATAATTGACTTAATAATTATTTTTGACTATATTATATTTTAGGCACATGTAATATATGGAGTAAAATGGTATGTAGATAAAGTTGGTGAACAACTATATCTTCCTGTTACTCTTAGCTGTAAAAATGCCAGTTTTCACTTCTGAAGCTGAAGTTTCTATATTCTTCATAGTACCTTTAACCTTTTATTATTTTTAATGCCCAATTTATTTAATGTCACAGCTAATAAATCATTAAATTTGATCACAATTATCATTCCACCTTATTAAACAAAATAAAAGTGGACTCTGTTGATTACTATTTGTTAAAAGAAGAATACGAAATAACAAATCTGTGAAATATTGAAACCTATCCCTTATTTCCTTGATTGCCACAAATAATGTTCCAGAGAAGTAGCTGAAACAAATTGAAATCTACATCTTCAAGTTTTATTACATTTAATGGCATTTTCCCCATAATAAACAGGATTATGTTTCTCAGAGAAAAGGTGTAGGTTGTATAAACGAACACAAACTGTTCTATTTGTATTCCTAATCACTGTGAAAATATTGATTCAACATGAAATATGCAATTTTTATGGATCAGGACTTGGAGGAGTGGATACGGTGATGCATACTGCTTCTCAAATGCTTACAAATCTAATTTGCAGGTAGAATGATACTAGCAAAATTTCAGATGTAGCATATTACATATTACTCTTTTGGAGAGTCGCAATTAAGACAATCTATTGCATGTTATTCCACAGCACAGGGTTAGTGAAGTAAATAGTAATGATAAATGAACACACATTGATCCTCTTTGTAGGATCTTTTGTAGAGTGCCTAGCATAATATGAGAATTATCTGATTATACAAGAAAAAAATAGAGACTAAAGATGTTATTTGCTTTTAATGTTAAGATGCATTAATTAAAATAATATACCCATAATTTATCCACACATGAATTATTACATGCAGTTTAGGCACTAAAAATACCAACTTTTTTGACTCATTAATACAGTGCCAATACAATTCTACCAAGTATGGAAATTATATATCATATGGGAGACTTTCCTCTTTTCTTTCAGTACCATACCGAAAATAAGGGTAAAATCTATTCACGAGAGCCAGGGAAAATACACATGTACACCCAGACAAAACCATTAATATTCCCTCTCTCTCCTTCTCTGCCTATACCCAAAGTTATAGAGGGTATTTTTATTTCAATTTTGGTCTTTTTGAATGTTTGTTTCTCGTGAAGCCCAGATAATTCTACTAGAAGCTTCAGCTAGAGCCAGAGATCATAACCATTATTTATTTGAAAAGTAATTTGGAACTTAATCCCCTTCTGGCCACTTGATATAAAACTAGAGGTCAAAAAATAATGCTGGTTAGCATTTTGGGGAAGCTCAGTGGCTAAGTTTCTGCCGGATAGCCATAATCCCAGGAATCAAAAGTGAACAAAAAGAAGAAAAGGAAAGAGAATGAATCATTAATTCTTTGTAGCCTTATAGCAAGAATTATAAGCCAATTTAAGAAGGTATATCAACTTAAATAACAGAGTAATGATACCTCTAGGTTTGCCTGAAATAGTCCAAATTTATGCTATTGTCTTAGCATGATTAATAATGGCACTGCCTTTAACTCTCTGAGTTATTCTAATTAGGATGATAATTTTTATAGTCAACTTATAAAATATAACAACTACCATGGTGACAGAAACCTGCCTGAAAAACTCTCACATGCTCTGTCCTGGCCTGACACTGTTTTAGGATTTGTAGACTAGGCCAGGATGCTATCTAAAGATGATGTCTTTAACTTGATACTTTGCTATTTTTCAACATCCTCAGGAACCATAAGGAGTGAAGATACAATGTATATCCTTTCTTCCCAGATTCTGACTTGTTGAGTTTAGCCAAATGATCAAAAAGGGAACAAAGGGGCATCATCCATGGCTAAGTGGGTAGGGTGCTGGCCTATACTGAGGATGGTGGATTTGAACCTGGTCCTGATCAAATTACAATAAAACAAACACCTGGGCATTGTGGCAGGTGCCTGTAGTCCCAGCTACTCTGGAGGCTGAGGCAAGAGCCCAGGAGTTAGAGGTTGTTGTGAGCTGTGATGCTATGGCACTCTAAAAAGGGCGAAAAAGTAAGACTCTGTCTCAAAAACCAACCAACCAACCAACCAACCAACCAACCAACCAACCAACCAACCAAAGAAAACAAAGGAACAAAGGCAGGATCATGCGGAGGCATAAGTTCAAGTGGAGCTTATTTGAGATAGCCGCAGTAGAGTTAAGAGGATGAGACGGCTCTGATCAGTTTCCAGTTGCCTCCATTAACATTGTTAGGGAAAAGTTGCTGGGGCTGAAGATTCTTCTGTGTTCACTGACTATTTCAGCGGCACAATTTTGCCCCAGTATTACCAGGGAATTCCTCAACAAGCCCAATTCAACAAGGTCACTTTTGACTCTGCCAGCTACCTAATATTATTTCTAATAGTTGTATTTTATGCTTTATTTAATTAGCTAATATTGGTTATTCTTAGTTGAGAAAACTGACTAGAGTTAGGACAACTATAGAATTTAATTTTTTCACCATTTTATGAGTTTTACATATGTACAGTTTTTTACAGTGTTTCACTTCTTTTTTTGCTTCCTACCATTCCCTTTCTGTTCTTCTGTAATAAAAGGTGGTGTAGAAACATAAAACTAGAGAGACTTGAGTTTGACTTCTGGCTATGTAACCTGGGACAGTTATTTAACCTCTTTTAGTTTCTGTTTATCCGAAAACAGCAAAAGCTAAAATTTATTTTAGCCCTTTGTTTATGACAAATGTGATTTTAAATGTATTATGTAAATTATATGTAATTACAATGCTATTAGAATCAATTCTACCATAGAGTCAATTCTTGTGTGGTTTAGTCAATTATTTAAAATAGTTTTATTTGACAAAAGATGATATGATTTTAGTAAAATTCAGATGTTAAAATATGTTTGACTGCAGTAATCTATCCTTATTCATGGGTGTGTCAGAAACTACTGTGAGACTTGGATTTTGATATCTTTGGATTTTGGTATCCTTGGATTTTGATATCTGCTGGGATTCCTGGAACCACTTCCCTTTGGATATTGAGAGATGATTTCATTTTCAATTCACTTTGCAATTTTACCCCCAACATTTTAAATTTTAGTGTTTGCAACCTTCCATTTACTATCTATTAAGAACAATACAAGTTTGAACGCTGAAGTGAATAAGGAATTATTTTCAAGTATTTTACAGTTGGAAGTGCACCATAGTTTTCTGCAATATATTATTGGTTTTTCCATTTATAGGAATAAGATAAGGAAATCTGTCCATTTTCTAATCATTGACCTTTGTAGCATACGTTTATAGAGGGTAGCTTTAGATTTAGAAAGTTTATAATGTATAAATTATCATTCTGTCTTTCTCAGAAGATTATTTTCAGGGAGCGTACCAAAAGTAAAATGATCCGAAGCCTTTTAATACATATTTTTGGTAAGATGTTGGTCCATCGAAACTTATGTTTTTACTAGTTGGTGGTTGTGCTGCAGAGGAGAGAGACAGGGACTGTGCGAACAGGGAGTGAGCGGAATGGAGCCGCTGAGCAGACGTTTGCTGTGGTTTGGAGAGGCATCCTGTTCTCTCTGTCCTCATCAATGTATATAAATTTGTACACAAATATACAATCTGATCAAGATTAAAAACTATAAATGTAGTTAGAAACTTTGGTTTAAGAAGATGTCATGAATATATTGAGGATTTTACTTAAGGTTATTGTATGGTCAATGTTCCCAGTCATTTGGTGGAACAGGATAATTTTCAATGTGTAAGATTATTGTTATATTAAGAAATATTGTAGAAACTTATTCCATATCACATTTAGTCCTAGTCAGCATTTTATATAAATAAATATAATACCAAACCCATAAGATTTTTAATCTCATAGATATCATTAACACCGTTTCCATATGAAGAACTGAAGAGGCTCCAAGTATGATGCCAGAAGTTACATATGATTATGAGTTTGTGAACCTAAGTACACATTAGGTTGTTCTTCATCACAAACACTAAGTGGTCATTATTTATATTAATTCTTCTAAAGATAATAAGTTATGCACATTTCCGTTTTATGAAGGATAACAGTAAACAGAGACGCCAGATAATCGTACAAAGAAAATGTTACATATTATTTGCAAAAAATATATCTACATTCTACCCTTAAAAACAAATTTATGGTTAAATCTCTGCATAATAACACAAATATATAAAATTATAAGTCAAATATATATTTCAATAAATAAGTATTCAAGAATACCCACAGAAGTTAAGGAGTATAGATTTTTTTGTCTTAATTTTTATTTCAAGATTGAATAATAAATACATATTTCACTATGAAAAATGCAAAGTATTGAAAAGGCAGTTTATATGGAAATATTTGAAAAATAGAAAGTAATCACACTTAATAACTTATTGAGTTCTTGTCTGTTTATTCCTCCCATTTGTTTTGTATGTCCAATTATAACTCACTGACTTTCCATACTACATGTTAAATAGTTTTAATATTATTAAAAATAGTATGACAGAGTTTCCTGTAAATATAAGTAAAATATATTGCTTAATTTTTTGCTAAACAAATTGCTAGTTCTGCAAATTGATGCACAAAAGAGAGAAAAGTGTAAGTAATGATATTCACTAGGAGGAAGACTATTTGTGAAAATAAGATTATGTTTTTGATGAGAGATTGGAACCTATGTGATGTGATTTTTATTTTAGCAATTATCTCTCATTAAAAATTGGCAAAATGGACTCATCCACTTACTCATCAGAATTAATTAAGCAGGGCAATAAGATAATCTGATGATTCTTCATTTCTGAAACCTCTGGATCTTGCTTAGTCATCAGGATGTGGAGTCACATATTATCTTTGCTTGAGCCTGTTAAAAGTCATCCTCAAGGAGAGTATGATATTACAGTAAGTGGAAAAACACAGGAAGAGAGAACTTCATGTGGAAGGCAAAAAATCAAGTCACATAAGAGGTGTAATAAACATGCTATAGAGAAGTTTCATAATTATTGATAGCATAAAAAGTGTAGTAATTGTTCAATTTTGTCAGTTTATAAAAATGAACAGCCTATGTATTTTTATAATTTTCAGATCCAAGGAATAGTGGAGACTAATTTTCAATGGTAGTAAATGTTAAGATACGTGCCATATATTTTACAATTGTTATGATTTTTAATGCATTTCATTTTTGTATATCTTTAATTTACTATTATAAAGTAATAATTATAAATCTAATTATATTAAATTATATTTAAATTATTTAATTAATAAATAACTAATAGATGGTGTACAGGTAGATAATGATAGAGATGGACCAAATAATAATTAGTTAATAATTATTATAATTGTTATTAATATTGTTATTTAAATAACAATTATATTTAAATTATTGAATGATTAATTAATAGATGGTATACAGGTAGATAATGATAGAAGTGGACTAAAATAAAAGACATATATAAACAAGTACTCATTTGTCAATTTTGTGACTTAATAAAATTAGAGAGTAATATATACACGACATAAAATACTTTTACATTTTGTTTATTATGTATATTTGTTATATAGAATTATTTAGAAAAGCAGCTTTCCAGATGAAATATACATTCTTTCATTTACTAACAATACTAGCAGATAATATTTTAATAGCGTTTCAGTGCTTAGACAAAATTTAGAAAGCATAAGATTTTTCTAGTAAAATACCCTATAAACTTATATATTAATCCCAGAAACAAATTATTGTATTTTCCATTCTTGGCATTTATATTGATAATTCCTTGTGTGCATATATTTATACATAACTGTATGTTTTTATTTATATTTCTAGATAGACAAGTTGACATAATAGAAAGAGTTTTTAAAATTGAAGTTTAGTTTCTGTCTATTCGTGGATAATTAAAAGTAGGGTGCGGCAGAAAGTTGTACTGTCTTTGGGTTATATATATTACCATTTATTGGTTTGGAGTGCCTATATATATTCCATTTATTTTTATAGAAATATTTACTGATTACCTTTATGTGTCAAGTACTACACTAGGTAGTATTAATATGATGAAATCGATAAGGTCTTGATTCGTTCCTGATAGCATGTAATGTCTGGTACAGTGCTCTCCATGAGGCATGCATGCACCCCAGAATATAATTTACTAGAGCTAGGAGAAACAAAATATTTTTTATTTTATTTATTTTGAAGTGTATGATTATCTTATTAACAATTTTTGTTTTTTGAGATAGTTTCACTCTGTTGTCCAGGTTAGAGTGTCATCATAGTTCACTACAATCTCAACTCTTATGCTCAAGTGTCCTCGCACCTCAGCTTCTTGAGTTAGGCAAGCACCACCACGCCAGGCATATTTTTTATTTTTTGTAGTTAGGGTCTCATTATGTTGCTCAGGCAGGTCTCAAACTCCTGATCTCAAATGATCCTCCCATCTTGACCTGTCCCAGAGTTCTAGGATTACTGGCATCAGCCTCATGCTTGGCTCATTTTAAAATATACATATAACATTTTTATAATGCAAAGAAATGCATCTGTCCATTGTATTAATTTGAAAGTCTATTGTAAATAAGTTTGTGATATCAAATGAATTCAGGTATTGGGCGGGCATGTGAGAACACAATTGAATGCAATAAAATATTTTATCATTGCCAAAGACAATTTTAAAATATGGAATGAATTTTATTTTGGGTGTGAACATTTTGAAACATCACCATTATCTGTCAATGTTTACATAATATGTTCAAGACACATTCAGAGGCATTTTATTTACAATACTTCTTTTATCATAATAGAACCCTATTTGTAAAGTACTCTGATAATATCATTGTTATGTTATTTAAATTAGGGTAATCTGCTTCCAGAGCTACACTCACATTCACTCTGGTCATCTATATGTGCCATTTCGAATTCATTGAAAGAGTTCAATGATGACTACAGATCAGGAAATAAGTATAATATTAATAGCTTTAATCCATTTTTTCATTATTTGCATCTTTACATTGTATCATGAAGGCTTTCTATTCCTGTGAAGTACACCTTTCCTCACAGTATTAATTTATGGTTTTCTGATTAATTTTTTAAAAAACTGATGTTTATTTTCTGCCAACCTTATTTCTCTCTTGTTTAATAACTTGTGGTAGAAAAATTAAGACCACTCAGTGGTTGTCCCTGCCCCTGGGTTCCCTCTGTGCCTGGTCGGCAGGTCTCCACCCAAGACTGAACTGCTTAGCCTGCCGCAGAAGACTGGCCTGCAGCTCCCACTACTCAGGCCACAGATCAAAATCTTTTAAAATGCTGTTTCAATTACAATTCAATATTGAGTAAAATGTGAACCTCACAATGTGCTGAGCACTGCACAAAGACCTGGGAAAATGGAGCCTATTCTGATACATTCTCTATACCAATAGGAATCTGGATTTTCATTTGATTTTAGTATGAAATTTTAAATTGTATATGATGCTGAATGAAAAAAACTTGCCTATACCCTTCAACAGAATTTCTCTGTGAAACCAATTTATGTTGAATCCAATCTATGAGTACCAAACTCATACTTCAGCTTTGTGTCTATGTCAGTGATACATACATTTATTAGCTAGTGTCTAAGTAGCTTTCAGAAAACACTGTGACATTAAGTGTGTAATAACAGTACAAAAACAATGAAGAAGGAAGTCTTAATTGATTTGTATAAGATATATGTGTATGTGTGTGTGCATGTGAGTATATGTGTACTAAGATTAACTAAAAGTGATTCAATTTAAATTATTCTCTAAGAGACTAATTTAAATTAATAAACATAAAAGCAAAATAAGGAAGAGAAAGAGCCTTCAACTGGCAGTGAGATCTAAAGGAAATCTTCAGGGACCAGAATGCCAATTGATGATCACTTATAAAGTAAACTAGGAAATGGCATTTGAAGAAGAGGTGCCCATGTGACAAAAATGTTCCATAGCACTGAGAAACCAGGACTTAGCACAACCTGTGCCTCCTATCAACAGTGGTACTACACGCGCAGGAAGCCATCTGTTATTAGGCAGAATAGAAAGCCATTTCTCTTTATTTGATGGAAAAGAGCAGTGGGTATTCGAGGAGCAATTACTTTGTAGTGTACCTTCTTTATTCTGGTCATGGAAGAGATAACTAAAAAATACCTGAATATTATCAGCTGTTCCTTAATTGAAATCTATAATTATAGAGAGTACATAAAGATTCAGCCTCAAAATTCAAAACCAAATGAAAAGCTAATGTGTGTAAGATATTCCAGCATGAAATACAGGGAAGTGATGAGATGTTAGGAATAAATATTCTAAATGTAAAAGATGACATGAGATAAAATGCTGTTCATTTCAATGTTTCCATGGAATCAAAAACAAATTCTCAAATATAAAATAAACATAGTCTCTCTATATATTTTGCTTTAGGAAAAACTGTCATATTCAGAAGGATTGTTAATAGGATGTGGAAAAAATCCAGAAATTATTGAAGACTTCTCAAGTGTTTTATGCCAGTCTATTAAATTTATGTAAATTCTAATTGAGGGCAGATCACATTTATCATATTTGTTATGTTGTTTCCAATACACATTTGTTTTTTAACTTTTGTGTATAGCTTAGGATCAGATTAATAATTATCAAAATTATGCTGTTTTCACAAATGACACACGCTGAATATCACAAAATTATACATTTGATGAATTTGATGTTCACACCCAGCACTTAACACCAATGGAAGTTCCCTCCCTTTAAAGCATAATTGTCATTACAATGTCCACATCTTAAAAAAAAACTCATTAACAAACACACACTCCTGGGTATATTCATGTACACACACCATATGCTGACATGCCGGGTATGGCAAATGTCAAGAGCAAGACTGCACATGAAGCTGTCATATGTATAGGTTAAATGCAAATCATCCTTACTTAGATTATGACCTTGAACTAGACCTCAAAATTTACATAAATAATCTGAGTTTGAGAACCTATAATTAAAAGGCAATTATTAAATGGTATCAAGAAATCAGTATATTTATTCAAACAATCAGTCAAATGGACTAGGAATTCTCAAGTAGATCTGGCTGTTCTGAGAGTTTCACAGCCATGATAAAATTTCTCATAATTGATTAACAAGGGTAGTTAAAATAATGTTGGTCCACTGATTCATTTGTGATTTCAATATAGTAAAGCAGCGTTGCCCTTTTTTATTCAGATGTTCTTTTGTGTAATATCTATTAAGATATTGTTAAGAATGGTTGCACACCTATATATATGTATGTGCCATTTATGTATACTTAAAAATAGTTAAAATGGTAAATTTTATGTTATGTATATTTTACCACAATAAAAAGGCTTAAAATACTATAAGAAATCTACAAGCTAGCTATAAATATAATGAATTTAGACTTCTGTGAAAGTCTTTCATCTTTTTTGGTGCAAATATAATTTTAAGCATCTACATTTCATATTTCCATAATTATGCACGTGCATAACTGTAATGAGAGTTGCAATTGTATCATGGTTTTTCAGAGTGCCAGAATAGTTATATAAAAGACAAAGTTTACGTGCCAACTTGGATCACTTATTATTTTGAGAAGAAATATTTTCATAATTTTTTGAGCTATTTACAACATAGGTTCCATATTGAAACCAAAAAATGGAGCTTCATCCATAGTGTTCCCACTTCACAGTACCATACTGGATTTCCTTCCCTTTGTGAGGGGCTCTATTCCTTTTTCTGCCTAAACTTCTAAATACTTTTCATTTATTTTAATATTGCAGCATCCTTCATGAAAAGCTAATTATCATTTGGAATTGATTTCTTTATAGTTTTGACACTTATAACCAGGAAGCACAACAGCTGATTAATAATTAATACTGCATTACAGAGTAAATTTTGAAAATATACTATTTTGGTGAATGAGGGTGGGTGAGTGGCTCACAAACTGCTTGTTGTATTGAATTCCTATATTATACCACTTACAGCAGTATGTGATTCTCCCATTTGTGATGGGAACATTCTATCCCTTCTAATCATTAAAACAAGCAGGATGCTTTGATTATTCATAAAAGGCACTCATGGTATTACCAAAACAATTTAATATTTCAGCACTCTGTCTGACTTTTGTAATTTAAGAGCACCCTAAGTGAAAATATCAAGGATTTGGTTGGGGGATGGGAGGAGAGAAATTATAATACACATACTTTTTCTTCTAGTAAACACAAATTTTAGTAAAGAAAAGTGTGAGGGACATACTTTTAAAATACCTTTAAAATTGAAACAAATCATTAACCATCAGGTTATACAGTATCATTAAGTACATTATTACTGACATTTTACCTATTTTTTCCCAAAAATGATATATGTCAATCTGAAACTTAGAAATTATTATATAATGTAATATTTTACTCCTAGAGTCATAAAGAATAGGTATTAGCTGAATTTGTGTTTTCTACATAATCTAGAAAAATGACTTAGTATCTATTTCATTATACAAAGGTGAATACAGTATAAATAATTATGGACAGCAAACAATAGAATATATGCAGACAGATGGAGCAGTAGATAAATTATTATTTAAAATACACAATTTTAAAGGATCAGATTTCCAGAAATTTTGTTTCAAGCTCTTTTAGCTTTTATAATATAGAGTTGAGCGAATGAATTATTTTATATGACATTATTTCTACTACTAGCGTATCAGTTAATAATATTTCATTATCTTATTTTGAGCAATACTGTTAGTATATTACCATTTAAATTGTTCCTATAGATAAGTTTAGATACAAATTTTAGGTATAATTTATTAAATTTAAGATTTTTTTACAGCTGAATGTTAAACAGTAATATTATATTGAAAGAATTTATGCTTCTAGAATTCTTAAAGCCATTTTTAGATACTTATAACCTGATAGAAGTTAAAAATTCACACTATATCTTGAACTTATTGAGCTTAGATAATAAATGTTATTTACCCATATGTATATATATATTTTACCCTAAATGTCTGTTGCTGCATCTGAATTACATAGAAATAAAATTCCTCCTGCATTCAGACTATGTGCTCAGTAAGTAAGTGATTATGTTTATCTATTCATGCTCCCCTCTTAATAGTTATTCTAATGGTCACAAAATCAGAAATTATACATCTTTATGACTTAATAGTATAGTCCCTAGCTTCTGTATCTAATTATTAGAGGGTTGTGGTTTTAAGCACAATTACATAATTAAAGTCATATACCTAAGAAATATTTTGATAGCATCAGATTATAACACCAATAAGTTATTTTTCTCCTTCAAGATAGTCATTTGTAGAAATTAACTGTTCAATATTATAAAAATTAAGATATGAGCAAGAAAAACATTCAATTAAATATAAATGTTAAAAAACATTCAAACTATGTTGGCTGCCATCTATATATATCATATAACATCAGAAAAGGAGAATTAATACTCATT
The DNA here is from genome assembly GCA_963573935.1 of Arctocebus calabarensis. Lineage (NCBI taxonomy): Eukaryota > Metazoa > Chordata > Mammalia > Primates > Lorisidae > Arctocebus > Arctocebus calabarensis. The sequence continues at coordinate 22,201 of CAUYON010134972.1, read as the reverse complement.
AACAATAATTATATGCTTCTTTATCCATAGATAAAATTATAATATCTCAGTTGGGTCTTTAAGTAAAATTTTGCCGATGTATAATTTAGGACCAAGTACAATGGATGAATATACAATTCTTTTCTGAAACAAAATGCATGTTTTAAGATGGTGCTTAACTCTAGCAATCTAGTCTGGAATAATGCCAATATGAGAGAAGGCTAAATAGGAAATTCATTAATTATGCTCTGTTTACCATTTTATTGTCAACTCAGATCATTAAGATGATCTATCTTGACTATGCTCATTAGTACATAAAGCGAATCATAATACAATTGAATTTAACCAGTATATCAAAATTTCAATATTTGTGCCGGAAAAATATGTTGACTTATTGCTATCTAGAATGAAGATGATTTTATATTTAATTTTAATTATTTAGCTCTCTAATTAATATGCTTCTGAGACGCTCTACTGTTATGCAGAAACATTGTGTTACCCAAATACTGCATTTTACTGAAAACTTTCAGATCTATTTTCCACTTTTTCCCTGACTGGATTGTATTCTCATAGATCTTTCCTGGAAATGAATTGAATAGACAATGTGTCTGCACTGAACCAGTTCAATAATTAGTATGAGGTTGGCATTTGTTGCTTACTAAGTCTATGTGCAAATCATTATGTAAATCACACATGTAGAAAGCAAGCGGAAAATACACTATTTACATAATTTTACCTAATTACATACTACATAATTTTATCTTAAACATTGTGATCTCAAAATCTCCCCTGATTATTAAACATAGGTAGCTAGAAAGATTAAGAATGGTTTTGTTCTAGGAAGTTCCTCAAGTTAATATCTCAAGTAGGTCAAGAAGCTTTGTTCTTGAGAACTATCAGTCGTGGGGTTCTTAAATAATTGAACCAATATTGTAGTGAGCTGATCTTCCAGTTCTTAGGAGAGTTTAGAAGAAATTAAAATAGAAGAAGGAGAACTGGTTCATTCAATATTTATTCAACAGGAGGTTTCTCATATCACAGGCTGTATGAGCAAAATGATGAACACAAATGGCCCCCATCCTATCCTGTGTAGCTATGATTGGTTGAATTGACAAGGCATTAATGGAAACAATTATAAAGCAAATCTACGGTTGTGTGTAATAAAAGTTCCAAAAGAAAGGAAATTTGTGCTACGAGAACCTATAATATGATGTACTATACCAGGGAAATCGGAACGTTCTGTTGAAGATGAACTTTAGATAATAGCAGAAGACTACGAGTTAAGTTAAGGAGGAGTGAGGCATTGTGGAATGGAACATCCCATGTCAGGGAGAGGGCATGATATACTTGAGGAACTGAAAGAAGTCTTATATGGCTGAAGCAAATAAAGGCAGATGAAATCTCTCTAGAATAGTATAAGAGCTGGATATACAATGCCATTTTCATATAACTATATAGAATTTTACTTTTTCCAAAAACTAAAGTTTTCAAGGAAGCCATTCATGAGTGATTAGGAGTTTGAATATGGAACATTTTTTGATACGTTTTTTAAAAAGCATTCTGAGTAGAGAATGAAGAGTAGAGGGTAGTCAAAAAGAGTATGTGCGTTTTCTATGTATAAAGTTATTACTATAGTTTAGGTAATTAATGAAGGCATTTGAACTTGGAGTAGGAATGATCTACCTGGAGAAAAGATCATGAATTCAAGGGGATTCTAAGGGTAATCACAACTTGCGTATAACTTAGATTGAACAGTAAAGTTGGGAAAGTTGTCAGGATGAATTTCAATAGGACTAATGTAGGGTTACTGATTCAAAAACTCTTTGTCAGTTTGTACTTTTTGTTACAAAGTCATGGTTTCTTTGTTTTTCAAAGCATAGCATTTGAAATAAGAAAACTAGTGAATTATATGTAAATATCTGGAAAAATATTATGAATCTTTGATTTCATCCTATGTTTCCATGATCGTTTTTTTATGTTTTAATGAAAAATTTTTACTTCTAATGGAATGTGGAGAAAATCCACTCTAAATTGAAAGAGCAGAATGTCCCCTCCCCTGTAAGTAATAAACAGAATAAGTGATTAATAACTTGGTAAGTCAAAATTAAGTCTTCAAGTTTATATTTTTGAACACCAGGAAAAAATAAAGCAACTATAGTCAATGTAAAGTTAGGGTATACTTTAAATAACTAAAAGAGTGGAATTGGAATATTTGTAGCACAAAGAAATGATAAGTGCTTGAAGTAATGGATACCCAAATTACCCGGATTTGATTAATACACATTGTATGCCTTTACCAAACATCACACATACCCTATAAATATATATGATTACATACCTATATTAGTTTAAAATAAAAAATATAAAAAAAGGAAAGATTTCAAATGAACAACCTAATGTTAGGCCCAAGGATAAAATCAAATTTCCCAAATTGAAGGTCTAGGGAGAGTTTCCTGTATTTTTCAACATTTTTTACTGCAACTTTATAATAAACTAGATAGGTGACAAAAAGGAATGAATGATCGTGAGATTTGTTAGATGAGCAAAAAATAGAAAATGATTGCATACAAATTTATAATAAATACTTTAAAGAACAAATTCTGTTGTATGTACCATTGAAATGGAAAGCCTGTTGATATTACTCATAATTGCTAAATCCTAAAATAATACAGTCAGAGCTTCAATATTAAATATTATATTGGTAACATCTACAATGAATATTCTAAAGTTGCTTGTTGAACTAAACATCATGTGCCTTTACTGAAAGTTCTTGTTTTTCTGGATAAAGAAGGAAAGTATACAATAAAAGATGCAAATTTATTCAGGTAACAATTTTATTCAGGTTTACTGATGCTTATGATATTCTTGGCATTAGGCTGGTTGCTGCAGATATAAATATGAATTAGCCCTTACAGTTTCTTTTTTCTTTTAGGGTCAGGGCTGGATTTGAACTCACCACCTCCGGCACATGGGGCCGGCACCCTACTCCTTTGAGCTATAGGCACCATCCAAGCCTTTATAGTTTTACTAGTTGAAAGCAGAGCAATAAAATGGACCCAAACTATACATTTGGCCTGAAACCAACATTTGAAAATAGATTTTCAAGTCATCCCCTGTTAAAATAATGTGCTAAAAGCAGTGTTGGTCTTCTAGGACTCCACTTAGTCTCTTAATGATCATTTCTTTACTACTTGGTAGTCCCTTATTTTAACTAACCAGGTTCCAGGGAACTCATGCTAAAATCTAGGTGTCTGATAAACACTGGTATTTTATATTCCTAACTTTTTTACTTCTCCTAGATTTACAGTCTTTTATGCTTAGATGAGATACAAGAGATAATTTATTCAACCACTATTCAGAAATTTGAATAGTGAAATCAAAGTGAGAGCCTATGACTTGTTCGAGGTCATTAGCTATTAAGCCTTATAGTCATGACTCCTCTTATCTCCCTTCAGGCCTGTTTTACTAGTTGGTAGGAAATCTAAGCTAAATGCCTCCTCTGATTTTTTACAAGAATCTTTTACCACCCATTTCTTTACAATTCTTGCTTCCTCATAGAAATACTGTATGGAAATTTAAGAAAATATAATGTGATATATGTGTTTTGTGGGTCCAGATTAAAAAAAAAAGTGATCCAAAAATTCTTTCATTTACCAAAGAAATTCTTTTATATATAATAATACACAACAGTAATATTTGGAAGATAAGTCTGAGGATAAAAATTCAAATTTTACTCTACTCATCTATCACTTATAATAGAAGTTATGCAACTAATGACCTATTCATCATTTTGAAATTCTGCTTCCAATGTATTTGGCTGCTAAATGCTTGGTGATCCAGAGGTTTGGAGTTATGTGGTTATAGTAAAATAAAGTATAAGACTTTAAAGCTAGAAGTGACCAAAATAAACTCTTTATACCAAGAGCTGTTGGGGAGTTTTGAAGTTCATTTTTAAATGTATAATAAATAAATAAATGAAATTGGGCATTTTAAACAAAAATACATTTTAAAGTATTTCATTGTTACTTTTTATTAAAACTTGAAAGGTAAGTATCTTATGGTATTCTCTAGAGCATAAATTTAATAAGTATGTGACACAAAGTAAAGATAACCTATTTTGGTAGGAGAAAACATTCTAATTATATCACTGTGGAACTAAAGCATATTGATTTTTTATAACTTTGGATAATTTTTAAAAGAGTTCTAGATTATGTGACATATACTGTTTACATATTTATGAAATTTTAGCAGTGATTCAAGCATCTTCAAAAACCTGTAGGCCTTGTACATTTCTAGCCTTCTTGAGTTGAGTGTGTCTCTATACTGAAAACAATTTTTACCATTTACCTAAATAAGCATAGATAAGCTTATCTAAGCATAGATAAGAAATCTGTATCTCCATCCACTTCTAGCAAAAATAGAAGCAATAATGGAAAACAAATATCGGGAAATCCATTTTAAGACATAAGATATAGGTTTTGGAATTACCCATTATTGCACTAAATTTCCACACTATAATAATTTTAAAGTGCAAAATATTATACCTGCTTCATTAATATATTATTCTAGTTAATATTAATAAAATTCACTGGCCTCGCACCTTTATAATTGATTTTGCATTTCAATTAGGCTTATTTAATGCTAAATTTGGAAGTTTTTTCTATTGATTTTGGGAAAAACAATCAGGACAACAGGGGCATTAATCACAATGAGTGCAGGTACAACCTGCATTTGATACACAGTCAATATCATCATTGAAGGTGGAGGAGATGTCTCCACTCTTTTCAAATGAATGAAATACAATTTGGAAAACAATCTTATTTTTAAGTTTACCTTTAAGTTTTAACCTATAGATTTTTCTCTTTCTCTTCCAGAATAATTGGTTATTTGGTTTATGAAACTAAAAGCATACAAAGAAAGTTACTATCTTCAGTGAAATAAAAGATGATAACATATTCCACTAGTGAGAATTTAACTTCTGTAAGCCTCTGACACAGGATCCTTAGAAAGGGAGAATGTGAATAGAAAGTTATTTAAATCAGACAAAAACTCCCATTAAAGGGGGAAAAGCATATGAAAAACTAACATGTAGAAGCAGGCATATAACCTAAAATAAAATAGAAAGAAAATAACTAGTTTCCTTTAAAACAATACTAAACAATACTGGACAACTAGACTGAACAAATGTCCATAATGGTGTTGGGACCATACTTTTACAGTTGGTTAGTAGAGTAGATAATGATACCAAAAATAAGAAAGTGTTATCAAAACTTTAAATATTCATGCACTTTACCTCAGTAATTCTATTTGTTTTGAAGTTTACAGTCTTCTCTATCAAGTGTAAATAGTAAATAGCTTCATATTTTCAATTAGTAATTTCAACCATATGCTGTTAAATTATCTCACACTCATCTTTAATGACTGCTTTTTCATATTCCACTATGTTTTGTAACTTTTAATTATTATATAAATACCATTTAAATTCTCAATCTCATATTCAGATGAAGTTGTTGAACCACCTAATATCTACCTTCTCAACCTCAGAAGTTCTATTTTTGTCAGGATAAGGAAAGGAAGAGGTTAAGAAAAAGAGATAAACAACGCTTTCCTTATCTAGCTGGAAATATTGTATTTTAACCACATATAAAGGGTTATCATCGACTACCTATGAATGCCTCTCTATAGCAAATATATTGGAATTGGGAATGAATATTTAGAAAGGTAAGAATTATACTTTTAATATATAGTTAATATATAGTTCTCTGATATCCAGACAAAATATAACCTTTTTATCCAACCTCAGCTTTGCTTCTCCACACATTTTAAATATGGTAGCCTTTTTCTTGCTTTTTTTTTTTTTGCAGTTTTTGGCTGGGGTCAGGTTTGAACCTACCACCTCTAGTATATGGGGCTGGTGCCCTACTCCTTTGAGCCACAGGCACCACCCAAAGAGAATGCAGTAGCCTTTTTCTTTATAGACAACCCTCTTGGGTGAGGGATTGGAAAGATAGCCCAAGTCTCCCTTCCGTGGTGTTTGCTTGGCAGACAGGAAGCCTATTCAGCATTGCCATTACCAACAACGAACTTGTACACAATCGCTTGTGTTCCCTCTCTACTCTGCTATGTCTCTTAATTATACTTCCTGTAGTCAGTGGTAAATAAATGTGTCTATTGATTAAGCAGAATTATTACCTGGGAACAGGATGTCAGTCTTTGTAAGTGATTCTTTTAAGATTTTTTCCTCCAGAGAAGGTGGCTGTAGAAGTGCCAATTAAAGTTACTGTATTTCCTACCAGGCAAAGGAAACCACGACACTTCTTCCTTGTTTTCTGCTTAAATAAACTGGATGAAGGGAAAGAAGTGGAGTAAGTATAGATATGAAAACAGTTAATGAAAATAATTGCCTTGCATGAAGGTAAATGGGTCTAAACCTTAGTTATTAATCTTTAAATTATGAGGTTTTTATGTTATTTGTTTTGAGGACAGAAAAAGTGTCACTTAATATCCTGATGGAATTCTTGTAATCTAACTTAAATATATAATCACAAATGAACACTAAGAAATTGGTACTAATCTATAAATTTTATCATTTTGTAAAAATGAAATATGTAATGTAATGCAAAAACATTACAAATGTTTAACATAAAGGAAAGATTTGGATTTCTTCTAGTCTAAATGTAGTAATTCTCCTACTCCTCATTTAAATAAGTGCCTTCCAAAGCTCTAAGGTGCATCACAGCAATGTGTATTTGTGGCCATTTTTTTAAACTTGCAAAACTAAGGTATTTAAATATAATTTTTTCTTTTGAGACAGAGTGTCACTTTGTCACTCCCATTAAAGAAAAGACTCCCATTGAAGGGGGAAAAGCATATGAAAAACTAACATATAGAAGCAGACATATAATCTAAAATAAAATATAAAGAAAACTGGGGCGGCGCCTGTGGCTCATCGAGTAGGGCACCGGCCCCATATACCGAAGGTGGCGGGTTCAAACCCGGCCTCAGCCAAACTGCAAAACAGAAAAATAGCTGGGCATTGTGGCGGGCACCTGTAAGTCCCAGCTACTTGGGCTGAGCCAAGAGAATCCCCTAAGCCCAGGAGCTGGAGGTTGCTGTGAGCTGTGTGATGCCACGGCACTTTACCGAGGACGATAAACCGATACTCTGTCTCTACAAAATAAAAACAAAACAAAACAAAACAAAACAACAACAACAACAACAAAATATATATATATATGAAGAAAACTAGTTTCCTTTAAAACAATACTAAGCAATGATGGAAAATCAGACTGAAGAAAAATCTAATGTCCATAATGGTGTTGGGACCTAGATACTTCTATAATTGTTGTGTCATAGCTCACAGGAACCTCAAACTCCTGGGTGTAAGTGGTTCACTTGCCTCAGCCTCCCAAGTGGCTGGGACTACAGGCGCCCACCACGATGCCCAGCTATTTTTAGAGACTAGATCTTGCCCTGGGTCAGGCTGGTCTCCAACCTGTGAGCTCAGGCATACCACCCACCTCGGCCTCCCAAGTGCTAGGATTACCGGCATGAGCCACTGAGCCCAGCCCATTTAACTACCATTGGTTGAAGTTTTTACTTCTGTAAAATATAGGTAATATTTATTTATATATGACATTCCTTGTGCTGTATGAAGTCCTTTGGTTTTAAATAAAACAACATGGATAATTATCACTGATAGTTAAATGGGTTAGAAAAAAAACTATTGAAGTTATAAAACTGATACTTCCAAATGTCCAATTTTTTCAATAAGTCAGTTGATAAATCCTAACAGTAAATTGCTTGGAGAATTATGTAGCTCAGTAAAATATAGCAGTGTGTCACGGACATATTTACTCTATGTATGTATACTTTAATTTTTAATTAATTTGTATAGTTTGAAGAATTATTGACCATATGCAAATTCAGTCATGACAGAAAGTCTTATCTTACTGGGAACAAACACTTAAATTGTGCAGAAGGCCAAATAAATGCCTTCCACAGACGTCCATATATTAATCTCTGCAACCTATGCACACACAGGGTGGCCATAAAGTTCGTGTGCATAGTTAAATCGCACACAACTTTATAGCCACCCTGTATTACTTTACATGGGAAAGGCAACTTTGCATATTTGGTTAAATTAAGGGGTTTTAGCTGTAGAGGCTTATCCTGGAATAACCGAGTGATCCAATCTGATCATAAGGGCCTCATAGTAGAAGAGTGAGGCAGGAGAGTCAGAGGCAGAGCAGGTGATATGGTAACTGAAGCAAAAGGGTGGGAGGATAATGAAGGAGCCTGGGAGGTGTGAGTGTGGAGGAGGGGGCAGGTTTGAAGATGCTGTGCTGTTGGTTTGAGGTTAGGGACAAAGAACACAGGTGGCCTCCAGAAGCAGAAAAAGACGAACAAATGGATTTTCCTTTAGAGGCCTTAGAAGGAACACAGCCCTATCAATACCTCGATTTGAGCTAAATAAAACCTGTTTCAGACTTCTGACCTCCAGAACTGTGAGGTAATAAATTTGTGTAGTTTTAAACCATTGACTTTGTGGCCATTTGTTACGACATTAGGAAACGAATACACACTGAAAAACCAAAAGAAAATGTTTATGGTATTTGTCAGGCTTAAATTTTCATTTATTGTTTACATTCTTCATAGAAAATCAATATCCCTTTGTTTAACATTTGGTATTGGGTTTATTCCTTTTCTTTAAAGAAAAATCCAGCCGTATAAAGCATGAGACTCAAAGACATCATCTTTCCTTGCGTAAACAAGTGGTTGACTTCTGCAGATGTTTTCTTCCTTTGAAATAGTTATAGTATTTCGCTTATCAAAGGAATATTATTAATTGGGAAAGTACTTTTGCAAAGACCTAAGCTAGTGTATAATTCATCCCCTTCTTTAATTGTCCATACCTGTTGGGCAAATAATATGTGTATTCAACAAGACAGTTCTTTCACAGTACAAGCACTTCCTCATCTAAAATGACTACATATTGTTTGTCTAACAATGTGGAGAATTTTCTATGGAAGTTTAGCAATAATTCAAAGCAGATGCTCCACTTCGCGCATAAACAGTAGCTTGGAAGTAACATTATAAACCTGTCTACTTGCTTTTATTTAGAAGTCATTAAGTACTACAGCAAAGTAACTAATTACCACTGTTTATAGTACTGAGGTACCAAAATTGCCCTGCATAGAGAGTCAGTATAGGAGATAACACAATAATAATGAATTTTATATATATTGCTAGGATTATTAAAGAAAGCAAATACAATATATTCTCTCCAATGTTACCTTTTATGTTTTAGTAAATCTGAATTAATTAATAACAAACTGATGTCAATGAGGATTAACTAACCAATTCAGCACCTCCCCTTCATTGCTGAAATATTATAAATTAATTTAATTTTTTGTATGTTTTAATTTCTCTATTAAAATACCTTGAGTAGAAGCATCGAAGAGTTTCCTATTGGGGGTTATGTCTTTTTATTCTCCTGCCTTGAGCATTTCATTTGTTTGTTTACTTCTTGCTGTTTTGTTTTTTTTTTTCTTACGACAGGAAGATCTATACTAAGTTGTTTAAGATCGCAGACAGTACACACTTGTTGAGTAGTTGACAGATAATGATATGTTACGGAAATACCAAGAATGATTAATGTCTCTGTGATTATGCCCGATCAGAAATTAAACGGGGGGAAAGAACATTTTGTTTCTTAAATTCCACTGGATTTAAAAACATTATAGCTCTTAGCTTTTCTCTTCCTCATTCATTTTTATAATTCTGTCATGAATGAGGAAATGCAGTTGAAGTGAAAATCAATTATTATTTTCAAACAGCTCTTAATCTTTGTATGTGCGTAGATACACACACCACTGCATAAATTATATAGAAAGAAAAAAAATTTACTTTGCTGACGGTAATTGAGAATGAAGAGTTGTAAATCCCTTTAATCAAACGTTCATTGATTAAGTGGTTAAAATGAAAAAAAATTTGTGTTTCTACCATCAAAATAAAGCCAATATTATGCTGGTGAAGATTCATTAATTTCAACTTTCTTGTCATCTCTTCTTTTTCTTCTTCTCTTTCTTTGGGTGTGTGAGAAAGACAGAGAGCGAGAGAACGAGCGAGAGAAGTGAGACAATATTTGAGTTTTCCCTACCTTTCAGCTAGAAGCTTGGGCTTCGACAGTGCATGTCAGATGGGCTCTAGGGGTGTGTGTGTGTGTGATTGTGTGTGTGTGTTTCCCCAGTCGTAATGAAAACTGTTCCAAAGCTCTTTCCACTTCCCATATTCTTTCTTAAATTTGTTTTTTCGAAGTCCCTTTCTGTATTTAACTTATTATTCAACTTACGAATACTTCTAATTATAAAGGCAGTTTTATCATCACCCTGAGTCTGTAATTTACATCAGGTTCACTTTTGATGTTGCACATACATCCTATGGATTTTGTATGTATCCATCATTACATTATCATAGAGAGTCTTTTTACTGCCCTAATAATCCTCTGTTCTCTGTCTGTTAATTTGGGGTATTGCTTTTTTAATGAATTATGATACTTCAAATCAGAATCACTTTTTCTTGGATACACATTATTGCTATTTGAATTCAATAGCACTTTAAAATGATGTGCAGAATATTTTTAAATTGCTTCATGATATTGTAACTATGTGATTTCCAGTGTTTCTGAAATAATATCAGTTTCTTAACATGCAAGTTATTCAAGTATGTCTTATTTTATTTTTAATTGCAATGGAGAGAGTTTAAAATTAAACTCTACTTTTAGAACTAGGGGCAGTTTCATTTACAAGACCAATTTTCTTCTGCTGTAGGTAGTTCTTTTAGATCTCATGATAATTATATAGTAAATGAGGAATAGATGAAATGTGAACTATTTCATAAAGTATTTTTTCCAAACTCAGAAATTTGTCTTAGGCAAAAGAAACCTGAATACTCTACTAAAAATGCATAATGTTTACATTAATAGTTTGAACTCTGAGGAAAGAGAGTTAGGAGAATATTTCCAATAAAATCTTTTTTCCCCCCACCAGTTACCCTCCCTCCAGCCAGCCTGCCCCCTCCCTAATAAAATCTTAATGATTATATAATAGTCCATCATTCCTTAGAAAGGTGGTTTCTATTTAATAATGATTTAACATTCTATTACTGTATCCCAAATATGGAAAAATGAAATAATATAATATTATCATCTGAAATGAGTTGTGGCTGTTCCTAATGTTATAGTAATTCCATCAAAACAGGCAAGAGAATGGCGCACAAACTTAAAAAAATATTTATGTTATGTGCATCTCTACACATAATTAATATGTTATCAAAGATTTTGCAGGTATAATACATTCTTCATTCTATATTGGGAAAGTGATAGTTTAAGGTATTTTAGAATTATTGTACTTAGAAATTAAAGTTTGAACTATTTTAATACCATTTTGTAAAAGTTGTAACCAATATTTCTCTGGATCACAGTAGAAATGAAGGAGCAACAAATTTTGAAAGCAGAGATAAAACAAATAAATTTTCTAATGAAGTCCTAATATGAAAAATTAATATACCCCTACTTCTTAATACTATTCCATACTGCTTCATTCTGGACACCTGGGAAACTGGAGAATGGTGTCCTTCTTCTGTACAAATTCCAGCAATGGTCCTGTGTGTTCCCAGGGAATTAAGCTTAGGATCTTTGTAAAGAACCTTTCTCTTATCTGGAATTGACTAAATAGATGTCCTATATCGCACAGGATTTTCTGTCAACCCCTATGGTTGTGTGCTAATTTTCATGGCCCCTGCTGTAAGATTATATCTGATCCTCTTCCTTGTGCAACTATGTGGGCCTATTATGTTTGCTCAGGTTTCATTAAGATTTGACAACTCTTCAACTTTACTTAATATTTATTCTATTGTCTCCAACCATAAAAACCATTGAGGTATCGCTAGAGAACAATTTGAAAGGCAATCTTGGAGCTTCAAAGGTCACCTCCATTGATGACAAGCAGATTTTGTATATGGATTGAGCTTATGAAGGTTCATTGGTCTACCCATGACTCAACAGTCACAGACAAATGTTCAAAGCCTGCAAAGTTGATCCTCCATTTCTAAAATTCCTGGTACACAGAGAAATCTTAATAAGTGGTTTTAAAAATATGTTAGGTCTGTGGATATGTTTTTAATCATTTTGTGGATATTTTAAAAAGTCAATATAAACTTCAGAATGTGAAGTGAGACTTTTCATCAGATTTTTGTTACATTTACATGAATACAGAGTATATAAATTTGGTTGAAATATATAAATTATTAGTTTTGATATACATAACCTTAAATGGGTTTTATATATTGCCATTGAAAGTAGGTCATGAAACTCACTATTTCCAATGTCTTGCCTCCATTTTGCTCATTGCTGATATTGGTAGAAAAAGTAAAATGGATGTTTTAGTGGTTTAAAAATAATAGATATTTTGACCTTCATCTCACCACTGATGCTCATCACTCATATTGCCAAAGGCTACATATTAATTTTTACCTTTGTTTACTTTTCTTCATGAGTCTTTATTATTTATTTATTTGTAATTTTTTTATTGTTTCGGGTTCATTGATGGTACAAAGAATTAGGTTACATTGATTGTTAAGAATGTGAATACAAGTCCCTCTTATAGTTGTGTCCCGCCCCCAAAAGTGTGCCATATTCTGTAACCCCCATCTTTGTCTTTCCTCCCCTCTCTCTAGTCCTTCATTCCTTTGCCCCCCACTTTGAATTGATTTGATTTTTTCTCTTATGAGGGTATGTATTATATCATCTACTGCAGTGGTTTTCAACTTTCCTAATGCCGCAACCCTTTAATAAAGTTTCTCATGTTGTACTGACCCCCAACCATAAAATTATTTTCATTGCTACTTCATGAAGTAGCTGGATAGTATTCCATGGTATACATATACTACAGCTTGTTAATCTATTCCTGGGTTAGTGGACATTAAGGTTGTTTCCACATTTTGGTGATTGTAAATTGAGCTGTGATGAACAGTCTATTGCAAATGTCCTTATGATAAATGACTTTTTTTCTTCTGGGTAGATGCCCCCAAATTTTCTTCTGGGTATTGCAGGTCTTCATGAGTCTTTAATTCCAGCAAGGTTGATTCAGGACAAGAAGATGTAATCATAGGTAACTAATTCCACTTTATACTGTTTGAATATTTTTTAGAATAGAAATGTTTAGTAGCTTGAGTGATCTGATACTGTAATTATTTAGTTTTTATGTTTTAAAATATGTATGTCTTCCTAACAAATGTCCATTGATGGGATATTTTTTCATTATCATCAAATATATAAATTTTACAAGTACTAATAAGCTGAAAAATTCATGATTACATTTGAGAATATTATGTTATGTGAGATGGATTTAAAGAAAATTTTGTAGATGTGTAGTAATAATGTCAGCTGCATTACTTAGATGATAGCTCTTTTCAGTTGCACATTTTTATGGTTAAGACTTTTGAAGATGAACTCCTTGAAAGGGAAATGTGAACAGTGGCAACTGATCTTTTATGCTTTTCAAACAGTAAAACACGTAGATATGTTCATATATTTGAGTTTATACGTGAAAATTGAACTACTGCCATTTTTTAGAAAGAAGATGATTTTAAATGTCATCCTTACTTCTAGCCATTCCCAATGAAAAAACAATTTCAACCTGCAACTCAAATATGAAAAAGCATTTCATTTTTTACTATTACTATAAGAACCAAATCACTGATCATCGAAGTCCAAGTTCTATAATGGAAACTACAAAATCTTCAGTGATTTGTAAATTGCTTATCTCTTTAGTCCATTTCTTTTTCCCTATGGCTTTCTACTTCATTTTAGCAGGAAATATTTCTTTCAGGTCATTATTACTTATTTTAGTACAAGAATATGCACACAATAAATCCGTACATGAAATAGTAAATTATTTCTGAAAGAAGATATCCAGATATTGAGTCCAAATATTAAGGATTTGTAAATATTTTCTGTATTTTACCTTTTTATGGTGTTACGAGTGTGGTGTTCTCAAATTTAATTTCAACCTACCAATGAGAATATTTTCATCATCACAAAGATAAGGTATTTTACCAGATTTCCTGCCTTGTTTTTGTTTGTTTTGAAACATAGCCTCACTCTGTTGCCCTGGGGTTGAGTGCCCAGGGTTCTTCACAGCTTATAGGAGTTTTGAACAGTTGGGCTCAAGCTATCCTCATGTATTCTCAGCTTCCTGAGGAGATGAGACTACAGGTGCCTACCACAACTCCCAGCTAAGTTTTTCTCTTTTAGTACAGACATGATTTCACTCCTGCTCTGCTGATTTCCAACTCCTGAGCTCAAGCAATCTGCCTTTCAAAGTGGTAGGATTACAGGCATGAGCCACCTCCACACCCAGTCAGTTTCCTGCCTTTGTTGAGTGCTGATGATTAAGATATCACCTAACCCAAGTGAGAATGGCCCACATCACAAAATTCCAAAGCTGCAGATGCTGGCATACATGTGGAGAGAAGGGAACACTTTTACCCTGCTGGTAGGACTGCAAACTAGTGCAACCCTTTTGGAAGGAAGTATGGAGAATCATGAAAGAACCAAGACTAGACCTCTCTTTTGATCCTATGTTCCCATTACTGGGCATATACCCAGAAGAAAAAAAGTCATTTTATCATAAGGACATTTGCACTAGACTGTTTATCACAGCTCAATTTACAATCACCAAAATGTGGAAACAACCTAAATGCCCACCAATCCAGGAAGGGTAGAATGCATGTGGTACATGTGTCCCATGGAATGCTATTCAGCCATTAAAAAGAAGGAGACTTTACATCTTTTATATTAACTCAGATGGAGGTGGAATATCTTCTTAATAAAGCATCCCAAGAATGGACAAGCAAGAATCCAATGTACTCAGTTTTCATATGAGGAAAATTGACCTAGTACATGGTTGGAGGTGGAGGAAGAGAGGAGTAGAGAGAGGGTAAGAGGGAGGGGTATGGGGAGTCACCATGTGTGACACAGCTCTTGGAGGCAGGGAACAATTACAAGATGGACTTTACTTAAAAAGCAATCAGTGTAACCTGGTTCTCTGCACCCTCAATGAATCCTCAACAATAAAAAAAGAAAAGAAAAGAAAGAAAAAAAAAAGAAATATGTAAATAAAGTAAAAAACATCCCAAATATTTCTGTATTAATATAAAATAGATTATATTATAATCCCAAAAGCTTTGTCAGAACATTGACAGAAGTAATGAAAGTTACTGTTTTCTCTGATTGGTCTTAAAATTTGAGACATTAGCTTCTTTAATTCTTAATATCTGCCTGTCTTCTTGCTGGGGTCTTGTCCTGGGGGCAGGTTCCTTTAAGACTTGTGGAGCTGGTGGCCACCAATTGAAGAAAAATAAAGTTAGAAGCTGCGAGAGACAAAGAGGACACATAGAATAGAATTATCAAAGGTGGGACCCCTGGGGACCCCTGTAAGCTTGTGGGGCTCGCCAAGGTGGCCCTGAGTGTTTGTTCTAGTCAGCAAATAAATAGCCTTTATTGAAGTCTATTTTTGTATTAGCCCAGAGGAAGGGAACAAAAACATTAGCAATTTCTCAATTGTGTCTATAATCATTAAAATTAAAGGTCTGAGCAGCCTTGAGAATTCCAAAACCATGTGTGGGGGCAGCCTCCTGTCTGTGGCCACACACATAGATTCTTTGGTTGGAGGGGAGGGCTAATCCCATGAGCTTACTGTGGAGTAAAACACCACTAGCATCAACCTCCTCTGAAGAATCGGAGGGACAGGAGAATTTTCCTCTGATCCCCACCCAGAGGCATCTTCCTCTGTGGTAAGGGTCATAAGCTCTTCTACCCCGTATTTCAGGGCTCAAGTTATTCCTTTGATTTTTGCCCTGGCCAAATACAAATTTCCACAATGGGTATTTGTTTGGGCTGTTGACTGGGCAGGAGACCGGCCTAGTTAATGTTTCTTGCCAGGCCTTGCACACAGCTTCCTCTGTGGCCTTTGTTTCTCCAAAGTGTTCACAGACCTAGCAGGGGTGTTTTACAAGTTATATCCTCTACAGGCCAGGCTGCTAGGAAAAGCAGGAAACTTGCTCAGATAAGAAATTTAGCAGGTGGTTTAGCTGACCTGTTTTTATTCCACCTTGTTCACTTTATTTCTCTGTTTTTTCCTTTGTCTGGGGGTCTTTTCTCTTGCCAAGAATGGGATCTGTGGTCCCCATTCTGCCTGCATTTTCTTTTTGGCTGTTTCTGGCCAAGGTTGGGTATGAACCTGCCTCCTCTGGCATATGGGGCCGGTGCCCTACTCTTTTGAGCCACAGGTACTGCCCTGCCTGCATTTTCTGATCACACATGCACACACACACTCTTGGTTTGCTTCCCTTTCACATGGCAAAGGTTTTTCTTCTAGTATAGAAAGTCCTCGAGGCATCTAAGAATTGAAATGTTTGTAGGAACTGTTTTTTTTTCCTTGACACAAAGTTTAATTATGTTATTTTACCTTTGTGTTTTATATTCTGTTGTCCTACTGAAGTTTGTATAGTACTGAATTATTCTAGTGTGTTCTCTAATGTTATTACTTACTAAGAGGAACATTTTATTTGTTCTTAATGTGTCTTCAAGTAGCCATCATCCAACATCTCTGCCCTCTACTCCCTTCTTGTCCCCTGTTTTCCTTTCAGTGGATACTCTCATTTGTTAAATCTTAGACATACTAGCTGAGGATATATTATATTCTGTAGCAAAAGAATAATGCTTTTTTCTTTAAAGCATTATTTATTAACACTTTATTTACTTTCAAACACCTTTTCAAGTTCAAAGTTTGCTTGAGTTTTGGGGATGATGTCATTTTACAACAAACCATAATTGATTGGATAAAAGAGGAAGAATAGCTGTAGAAGTAAGGTGGTACATTCACTTCTTTCCTCTTCTATTCTGTTTTCTTTCTTTCCTTTTTTGACATTATCCTTTGTGGGTGTATGACAACCAGTTGCTGGCCAAGCCAAGTTTCATTAATGACTCTGGCAACATCCCCAAACTCATTCCTCCTACTAGTCTTGTTTTATAGCCACATTTAAGCATGACAATTATAGAAGTTCTTTTGTGCCAAGGATGGAATAAGTCTGAGGAGCACTTACTTGAGACTATATTCTTAATTTTCATTCCTATATTCTAATAAAGCTATAGTCATTATATGGCAAAACCAACATCTTTTAGAAGGATGATTGCCAAATTTTCTTGATATGGTGATGAGTGATAGAGGGATATGTATTTAAGAAAATAGACACACATTACTTAGTATGAAATTAACATAAACATAAAAACAATGATAATTCTATTTTATCAATTAGCAACTTCCATAATAAACACAATATTTGTCTAAATAGTGAAAACCTACCTAAAAAATTGTGGATTCAGAACATAACATTAAATAAACACATATGCTTCTCTTTGACATGTCATCAAGGATGAGATCCTGATTGAAAGCATTGGATAAGACCTTGCTATTTATTTTCCTCTAATCATTGAATAATTATTCATTACTTTTATATATTTTTTTCTTTTATGATAAAGGGATGAAAGTTAAAATGCAAATAGTGTAGTAGATGGAATAAAACCTGAAAATAATGTGCTTTATAGCATTTTCTTATGTTAATGTTGTGAAAAAATATATATTCTTGATAAATACACTTTGAAAAATTGAAATGTAATGAATACATTTTAGTTACTGTTAATTATCTGATTTTATCTTATTTTATAGTATACTTGTGATGAGTAACTCGGCTGCAATAAATATATTTTACTATATATTTCAAATAAATGTATCAATATATTTTCTGTTTCTTTCCTAATAAGGGATGCAGACTCAAAAAGAATCATTTTATTGCTGAATCTACTAATCTTAATATACATATTGAGAAAATTGCTAATCTTGTAGAAAGTAAATGTACCCATTATTTTTGTACATGTAGTTTACATATATATATTTACAAAATATGAGCAGGTATGTTTATGTAGGTATATAGAATCACACAAATTGCATATAAACATAATGTGCATATATGTTTTCACGTTTCATGTAATATAAAAATATAAATTAAAAATAAACTAGAAGAAAGAATGAAAAGTATTTGATAAACCAAGCACAACCCAAGTGACAGTATGAATTCCTTGGGTTCAAAGAATAGTACATGCAAATAACTTCCTTAAGAGCGTGATTCTAAAAATATTTTTCCATAAAATTATTCAACCACCTAAGAATTGTGCTAATTCAGTTATTGGAGAGTGTAAGATATTGGATTGGGAATCTCTTGCTTATTCTTCTAAAAACAAATAATGAAATACATATGGAGAAATTGAGCTCTGAGGGTCAGATACTTTATCAGAATCATTGGCAGAAAGACAAAACTCAATGAGGGATATAAAGGTTGTGATACAACTAAAAATGCATATAATGAACACCTGCTTAAGTGCATGGTATTGAAATGTAGTTAGTAGAAAGGGAGTAATTCAGTAGATTATGAAAATAGTACTTGTAATCTATACTAACGTGCAAAAATGTTTATAATAATGTACAAACATTTCTGTACATTATTCTACCTTTCTAGGTTTTGTGTTTTTGCTTTTTTTCCAAAGCAGTTTTTGTTTCCTAAATGTAGCTGAGTTACAAAATCAAGTACTAAAAGGCATCAAAACTCATCCTGATAATTGATAAAATAATGAAATCTAAGGTTAGCTGTTTTGCAAATAACTTCAAATCTTGTGTTTTCCTTAAAAATCTGCATAAATATTTTATTTCCTGTAATGATGTCCTCATTAAATCCTGTGTTTGTATATGCGTCTGAGGCAGGAAAGGTTCTTTGTTCCTTTTTAACCTGTTTTGTTTAAACAGGTAAGACATTCTTTCACATTATGTGAAAGCATTTTAATGGAGTGGAAAGATAGACAAGGTGCAGATTCCTCAAAGAACTTTAAAACTCATCTTTTCAGCTTAGTTTTTATTTCTTAAACTATCAAAAGAGACCATGACAGGGAAAGGTATTAGATATTTTTCTTTTAATATTCAAGTCTCTGATGTTTAATATTGCACCACACTGGGGCAGCAGTCAGCAAGATTAGTTTTCTTAAATAAAAGTCTATTAACAAGTGCCTGGTGGTTGGCTTTTATTTAAAGTTTACATTTTCTTTCATACTTTTGGCTTTACAACTATCACCTGTTTGTAATTTATCTGAGAGACGCTAATACATATTCACTTCTGAGTCATCAAAGAAATGTGTATACTAGATCAGCCTCTAAAATCACATAAGTAAACACATTAATGTAAGATATTTCTCATATATTTATTTTAAAACTAATAACTAAAGGCAACACAGTGGTTCCTGTAGTTTTATATTTATTAGTTTATGCATTTTCCTCCCTGGTAAAACAATTTGTATTTTTCTATCCTGTGTTAGGTGTTTTTCCCTTTCTATTTTCAGTGTGTGTCCTATCCATTAATTTGAGAGTGGAAAGAGAGGAGGCCTAAAGGCCACAATTATTATAGTAACATAATTACACTAACGTTAGAGTTTTTTTCTGTCTCATGTAAAAATTCTGTTTTTTTATGTTTTATAGCACTGTTATCCATATGGAAAAAAATTAGTTTCAAATATTCTTTTGCACAAGTGATACTTATTGGCATAATTTTCTATTTTCTATTGAAGACATGTTGAATTTGTTTACAGTACAAATATTCAAAGGGCAATAGGTTCTCTCCGACTTATTGGTAAGGATTTGTTGACCAAAAAAGACAAGTTTATTAGCAAACTAATCAAGTTGGCTTTTTTATTTTTCAAAGGGAAGGTGATAATTGTTTTTAAATATTCAATTCTTAAATATAGCTGTTTATGATTTTGAAAAATAAAGTTATAGTGAGACAGAATTTTAGGAAAGTATTACAATGAATTAAAAATATGTTCACTATATTACAGACATTCAATAGTAGAGAGTATTATAAGCTAAGACAGTAAGGCACTAACATAATTTGATTAAATATTTTTTAAAAATCAATTATTGAATGCATTGGAGTTTGGGAATGGGAGTTTTTGATGGAATCCTGTAATTCCTAGGGCAGTTAAAATAAAGGTTCTGTGAAAGAGGATTTGTGTTTCTTCGTTGAACTGCAGCTTCTCCAGTACCTTGCTATGCACTTTCCCACTGCCTTTGTTTAGAATAGATCTGTCTTTTGATCTCCTTCTCTATCGACTTTCTGTCATGTTTCCTCATGATGTTGTGGATCAGTACAATGGCTATTGAAATCATTCTTCTTGATTGGAGATGCTAACAACAGCCAGGTGTTCTCATTTACTAGTCTTTAAAATAAATTAGAAATTAAATATTCATATATACGCACATTTCTAAACACTTAAATTTCTACATTTTACTTCCATAATAAAAACCATTTTGGATATTCATAAAAACTGCCCAAGTATCAATAGATAAAGGCTATTTCTTCAGCCTTTGCTATAGCTTTTGGTTCAGATGCCTTCATTTGTGTTTGACAGAGTAAAAGGGCAGGCAAAAAAAGAAGTGGGGACGCTTCACTGTGGATAAAAAAGACAAGTGCTCAGGTACTTTCTGGTTAGAAGTTGTTAGCATGGGAGGATTTGGAGGCAGATTAACTAGAAGCAGTGCTCCAAATGTGTTTTGTTTGGGGAGCGTGTTTGCTTTTTGTGATTGGTCCTGAGTTGGAAATATGAACAAACAGTAGGGCAGCTGGCTGTCCTTGACCATGTCCTGACTGTTTTAGGTTAATTGCTGTAGAGGTTATGGCTTGTTTTCCTGGTCTCTCTGCTGCAGAGTTTATGACCTGATTCTGTTGTCATACGTAGTTGATTATTGTCAATGTCTCAGTGCCTCCTTTCAGTCCTTCTCTCTTTGTGAGAGGTTGACCAATTTAAAGAAGTCTAGAGATCTAGATTATTCCTGCTAGGTGTTTAGTTGTCTTCATAGCCAAAGATATCATGACAATTTCTTGACCAACTTTTTGTGTCCTCATTAAAATAATTTGATAAGACAGCAACTGCAAAGAAGTATATAGGCTTCTGGACAGAATGCGTGAGCATGGCATTATGATCACTGTGTCAAAAACAAAAACAGTTAAACATCCCTGTAAGAGTCTTTGGAACTAGGAACCCCAATTGCCCAGCATAGATTGAGAGGACTAATCTCGTAGGTTATGAGGAACAATTGTAGAATGCTAAGTAATTTTTTTCATAAGATGATATATCTTGACTATTTCATTTTCCCACATACAGCAAGACTCAGTAGCAATGACACAAATAGCACCATAACTAAACAACAAGACATCTAGAGCAGTGTGATTATACATCCTTACTTTTTCCAGTAAACTGATAGTGGATTATATTCTAGCTTGGGCAACCATAGTATTAATAACTTCTGCAAAATTTAGTGATACATTTCTTATAGGTTTTTCTATTTGCGAGATTCTCATACTACTATCTTTGCATAAATGAGTCAGTTCTTCTTCCAAGTAGAGCATAATCAAAGGTGGCCTAGATTTGGGCTCATTTCTGTGTCACATTTCTGTAGAATTAAGGCTTCTGTGTGTAGTAAGGTCTCAGAAAGCTATTGCTAATGTGCATGAGATGTTACTCTGAGGCAAACACAATCAAATTATAGAAGACAGAGTGTGTGTGGGGGGCAAACAAGAAGACCGCATGCAGCCTGAGGTTGTGACCACTTCCTTATATTGGCTGGGTTGCGTATTTGAATCTCTGTTAGTGTTTACTGCATGACAAGTAATTTGGTCAATGCCCCAAAGAAGTTTCTGGGATTCAAATGTAAGATTAACTAAGGTGTGATTAATAGATTATAAAGTTGGTTCTTTTTCTGGGAGAAAGTGTCCTAGCAAAGTCACATGTTAAGTTTTTTTTTCAATCTGATTTGTAGAGATATTTTCAAGGAAATATAATTTCCTATGGTCTCATTTTTTTTATAATATTTTATTTTATTTTTTTGAATCATAGCTGTGTACATTAGTTCACCCATGGGGTACAGTGTGGGGGCTTCACATGCAATCTGAGATATTTTATCAACCTGATTGACATACTGTTCATGATATTTTCTCGTTTACTATATGAAAACATTTTTGATCCGTATTTAGAAGTTTTCTCCTGACCCTTCAAATA
>CAUYON010134964.1:0-14592 GCA_963573935.1 Arctocebus calabarensis | reverse complement strand
TGTTCCAGCTCCATCCATGTAAACACAAAAGAGGTAAAGTCTCCATCTTTCTTTAAGGCTGCATAGTATTCCATGGTATACATGTACCACAATTTATTAATCCATTTGTGGGTCGATGGGCATTTGGGCTTCTTCCACGGCGCCTGTGGCTCAAAGGAGTAAAGTGGCAGCCTTATATACCGGACGTGGTAAGTTCAAACCCGACCCCAGCTAAAAAAAAAGTCACTGATAAGAAAAAACAAAAGTGATGTCCTGAAGACCAAAAATCACTTTTGTTTTTTCTTATCAGTGACTTTTTTTTTAGCTGGGGCCAGGTTTGAACTTACCACGTCCGGTATATAAGGCTGCCACTTTACTCCTTTGAGCCACAGGTGCCGCCCTTATTATCAGTGACTTTTTAAGAACACAAAGTTTTAAATTTGACAACGCCAATTTTCTTAGTCTACCTGGGTTGCTATAATAAAATACCATAAATTAGGTAGTTTTCAAACAACAAAAAGTTGTTCCTTAAAGCTCTAAAGGCTGGAAAGTCCAAGATCAAGGCACCAGAAGATTCAATGTCTGAGTCACAGATGATTCCATCTTTCAGTGTTCTCACATGATAGAAGGGGCAAGCTAGCACTCTTCTTTTATAAGAGTAGTAATGCCATTTGTGAGTTTTGTCCTTATGACCTAATCACCCCCAAAGGCCCTATTTCCTAATACTATTACTGTATAGGTTAACATTTCGGCATATGAAGTTTGGAGAACACAAACATTCAGGTCAGAACACCAATTTATCAGGTTTTTTTTTTTTGGTCAGAGTCTTACTATGTTGCCCTCAGTAGAGTGCTGTAGTGTCACAGCTCACAACAACTTCTAACTCTTGGACTTAAGTGATTCTCTTCCTTCAGCCTCCTGAGCACCTGAGACTACAGGTGCCCCCCACAATGCCTGGGTACTTTTTGTGGTGGTTGTTGTTGGAGTTGTCATTGTTGTTTAGCAGGCCCGGGCCAGCTTCAAACCCACCTGCTTGGTGTATGTGGCTGGCACCCTAACCACTGAGCTATGGACGCCGAGCCAGTTTTTTTTAAATTGTATTTTTTTAATTGTATTTTTGCTGTTATAGCTAAGAACTCCTTGCTTATTGAAAGGTCACTGATAATTTCTCCTATGCTTTTGTCCAGAAGTTTTATAGTTTTAGATTTTACATTTATGTCTTTAATGCATTTAAATCAATTTATGTATATGGTGTGAGGTAGGGATTAAGGTGGGTATTTTTTGCATATTGATATTCAATTACTTCAGCACCATATCCTGAAAAGACTACCCTTTCTCACTGAATTGCCTGTGCGTATCTGTTAAAAAATAAGATTTCTATATATATATGTGGGTCCACTTTTGAAATTTTTTTTTCTTTTTTTTTGCAGTTTTTGGTGGGGGCTGGGTTTGAACCTACCACCTCAGGCATATGGGACTACTCCTTTGAGCCACAGGCACTACCCATGAAATCTTGATTCTATACTATTGATCTATTTATTTTTACATCAATATCACTGACTTATCACTGTGAGTAACTCACTTTGCCTTCTGAGTCTCAATTCACCAGACCATGTTTAAGTGACTAAGGGTAGCTGCCAACTTTTACATTTTTGAGAATACTGAGCAACTGCTTGGAGTTTACACTGTATTTTCTGCTAGGATTCAAACTTATCTGGCTAGCTAGGGGAGTGGGCCTGTCAGTGGCCTAGTTGTGGGATTAAGTGCAGCCTCCTGGGAAATAACTCATGCTTAGGAAATGAAAGGCAGGAGCAGAAGGCTTGATTTAATAGAAGCCTCTGGTATCCAAGGGAACTTCAATTAATGAGTAGTACCTCGATAGCCTTTCGGTTCTGTCCCTGGTCCATGCTACACAGAATTTAACAGGGAAGAGTAGTTGAGAATAGGAATATCTAAGACATGATGACACTAAGCATCTGTACCTTGGTCTCTAGGCATGAAGCCAAAAGGTAGCAAAGCATTGTCCCCTTTGCAACCTGGCTTTGGCAAATTGATGTTTCTTCCAGAAAGCTCTCTACATTTAGTATCATGAGGGCTGACTCTGCAGATGCAGTCACTGTGGCTCTCCTGTGCAGGTAGTAGGAGCAGAAAAGATTTGCTCATGGGGACTCCTTCGTAGAACTGGGGAGATTTTGAAAGCATCTGGGGATCCCAAAATTGTGACTGGGAGGACAAAGGCAGAAGAAATATGGGTGTTTCTATTAATATGCCTTAATTCTACTCTCTTGGTGGACATTGTATGGTAAAATATATACACCATATTCTGGTTAGGTTAATTTAAAGGATTTTATTTTGAATTCAGTTTAATCAGGTATAAGAAAGGAAAAATAGATAAGATAAAATCAACTGTTCATCAGTATACCTTTATTTTAAAAAGCACTCTTATTTTGTACAAGAATGATTTACCTGCCACTTGACTATTTTTAAATGATGAAAACTTTGCTGTGACTTCTAAAGTGCTAATTAATTCCAAGGCTCTTGCAGGTCTGTAAATGATAAAGAATGCAGAGGACAAATATTTAGAAAAATATTGTCTACCTTTAAGTTCATGTTTGTGTATAATAGATTATCTTTCTATTACCACGCTTTACTCTTTTGTTCTTGAGAAATAAAACAGAGCCACTTACTTGAAAATGTTAAACTAAAGAGATTTTAGTTATAAAGGGGTGGTAGGCTATAAATGCTACTACTCATTTCTCAGTGAATAGATACAATTTAATTCTCATAAACATTGATGGCAATGCTCAAAGAATGTGCTGCCTGAATCAAGCATTGCTTTGGTAATAAATACAGAGTCAGCTTTCACTAAATCTTGGTTCTATTACTCTCACAGTGGCCTCCAGTGCCTAGAGCCTGTCAAAGTAACCAATGGTGAAGATAAGTTTATCAATCCTTGATGGCTAAGGAGGGCACAATCTCCATGATCCTCTACAATGTAAGGCTTTGTGTTGTTTGAGGACATAGACATTTCTCAAGTGTGTATAATATATAACATTAAATAATAATAATATATTAAAGTCATGCCTACTTGGAAACTGTAGGCCCTATTTTCCTGGATGACTTAATTTATTACTCTGCCATTTTCTCAAAACAGGTTTATTTTTTATTTTCATTATTTTTTTAACAATTTTTGAATTTTTAAACATTTTACTGGCATCTGAAACTTAATTTTTAACGTTGAAAATGAAATTTATCTATCTTTCCTTCTAAACTAATGTTACCTTCTCCCCTCTTTTATCTTATTGTTTCTCCTTCTCCCAACAATAGAATTTTTTTTGCTTGTGTCATAAAAGGAAAGGTGAAAGAGACTTAGTGTGGAACCTAGGGCATATGAAGATTCTGGCAGGTAGAAAAGGGCCCAGGAAAGTATTTAGATTTAGTAACTTATGTCCTTGAAACTATACTTGGGAAAAATCAATATATAACTGAAATATAAATTTTAATATAACCCAACTTTTTAGTCTCTCCTGGCCTTAGTATAGGTTATACTAAATTAGTAGATAACTTCTTTTTTTTTTCAGAAAAGCATTATTAAGAATTGTAGTGTATCTGAGATTTTACCCTAATTGCAAGCTAACAAGTGAACTTTCCGGTTTGATGGAGGCTAACAAATGCATGAAGGCTATCTCTAACAGTACGATCAAAATATTTCTGATTGTATATGAAGCACATTCTGCCCTATGATTGCACCAATGTACACAATTATGATTTAATAAAATTATTTTTTAAAAATGGTTAAAATGGTAAAAAAAAAAAGACATGCAAATTCTGGGGCAGAGAGTAATTCAGATGTTGCACAGAAAACAATGTGAACATCAGTACATTTGGGTTTGTTCTCTTTGCCCCCAAGCTTCCCAGAGGGAACACCAATAGGCCTAGGTCTACACCGTCATAGACAATTGATTGAGTGAGAGGAAAGGAACCCTGAGTTTAGGGAATCTCAGTCTTTTATAGTGGTGGTTAAGCATGCCTGCTTTTGCTCTGGAGGGAGGCACTACAACTTTCAAGTCTGTTCACTGTATACAAATCCTTGAAAATATGGTTCAGAATGAACAATGGTCAGTGCTTTATTTTGTAGGAAGTATGGAAACAGGAGAGACTCATGTAGAATTGTTTCTGACTCTCGGATTAAAGAAATGGCTAAAAAATCTTCTCCTTTTGCAAAAAACATTTCTTTTGCAACCAGACTGTGAGATGTTTAAAAAAAGGAATATTTTCCCGCAATACTATTTTTAAACATTAATTTATGTTACATGTTTTATAGTATGTTAGAAGAACTAATTAAAAAGTATTTTATGCATGTGCTTTTGAATAACACCATTTTAAAATAAGTAAATCAGTTTCTTGAACATAATCTCATTTATCATTTTGTGTCCGTTAGATCATTGACATAATTGCTGCCTTTTAGATGAATTACATGGTATAGGAAATTTGCTTTCCAGATATTAAAACACATGTGTACATATCACAAATACATACTCACATACACACCATGTCTATTTAAAAACATTAATATAACTTTAGCAATTTGGGGGATTTACTATAAGACAGTTGTGGAATTTCAGAAGTGATTGACAAAAGGTTTATTCTAAATGACAATTGGCATTCTAATTAGATCTCTACACTGCATCTTTCATGAATATAAACTCCAAATAGATTTAAAATCCAGCCATTTAAAAAATGCTACATCCAAACAATAAAAATGCCAGATGAAAAGGAATGAAACATATTTCAATAATTTTGGAAAGAGGAAGAATTTTCTCAGCATAATAGGAAACCTGAATATCACAGAAGAAAATATGAGCATAATAACAATAAAAAAACTTTAATTTAAAAAGATAATAGTAAAGTTCAAAGGTAAGTGAGAGACTGGAAGAAAAATATACACAACATATGTAAAGACAATGATTAATATCTAGACTATTTCACTAGTAATCCAGTAATAAGAATGAAAAAGACATTCATCCAACTAGAAAACTGACAAAGAATATGAACAAGAAATTCATGCAAGAAGAAATAGAAATGTCCAATGTTTGTGAAAATGATTTGTTTCAGGAACAAAAAGATGAAAATTAAACAATAATGAGACACAGTATCCCCCTCCTCATTGGCAATGTGTCAATATATCATATCAAACCTTTGAAGGAAAATGAGAAACTCATATTGCACTGATAA
This sequence comes from Arctocebus calabarensis, assembly GCA_963573935.1. Classification (NCBI taxonomy): domain Eukaryota; kingdom Metazoa; phylum Chordata; class Mammalia; order Primates; family Lorisidae; genus Arctocebus; species Arctocebus calabarensis. The sequence continues at coordinate 9,378 of CAUYON010134964.1, read as the reverse complement.
GAGTGAAAACAGCTATAGCTTTTAGTAAGGCAAATTGACATGCTGTACTAAAATAAAAAGTATGCTTGACCTTTGACCCAGCAACTTCACTAGGAATTCTACTTCTAGGGCTCTATCCAATAGAAATACTAGCTTAACCATATTAAAAATACATGTTTGAGAATGCTCATTGCAATGTTGTTTAGTAGTTAAAAATTGGGGGAAAATTCCCAATCAATAGGAAAATAATTGAATTAATTACAGAATATTAATTGCTATTTACATAGTAGTTAAGAAGGAGGCAGATTCATATGTCTTGACTTAGAACACTATATTCATCATAAGTAAAACAAAAAACACTCTGCAAAGCCGTATTGACAGCCTGATTCTATTTATATTTCAGAACATAACAAAAATATATATTTCTATAAGTATAGAACAAAATCTAGAAGAATATAAATAATCTCCTGAACATAGCTACAGAGGTAGAGGCTGAAGAGGCAGGAGAGAAGGAAAGGAAGAGTTTTGGTTTTCATACACAAAGATAAATTAAAAAGAGGATTATGAGTGATTTGGGCTTTTTTTGTGATAAGGCAAGCAAATTTTTGCTTTTTCTATTTAACTTTTTTTTTTTATTATAGACATACATTACTTCTCTCTGCAAAACTAAATGGAGCTGAGTCTAGTGGTTCAACGCCTGTAATTTCAACACTTTGGAAGGCTAAGAAGAGAAGATTGCTTGAGTCCAGGAGTTCAAGACCAGCCTGAGTAAGAACATGACCCTGTTTCTCCACACACGTACATGCGTGCACAGATACCCACACAAAGAAAGAAAAAAAAAAAGTAGGTGGGTTTGGTGGTGCTTCTGTAGTCCCAGCTACTCAGAAGGAGGAGGCAGGAGGATCACTTGAGCCCAGGAGCTTAAGGTTACAATAAGCCACAATGACTCTAGTTCAAGAGACAGGGTGAGATCCAGTCTAAAAAACAAAGGAACAATGGAACCTTGAAGAGGTAATTTTTGAAGGGTACATTAAAAAGATGAGTGACTGGAGACAGGAAGACAATTTTGGAGACTTTAAATGACCTGGGGGAGGGCTGTGAGTCATAGTCCCAGAGCAGAGACAAAGGGATTGAGAAGGAGAGACAGAGGTGAGACCCTGGGGAGTGAACTGGGGCAGAGAGGCCAGCTCTGGCACACAGGTGGGGACTGATCTGGGGCTGGAGCCCCAACTCCTAGTCTAGAGTTTTCTCAGTATCTTCTGAAAGGCCCAAGAAAGTAGTTCCCTTAGCCTATCACACAGCTCCTCTTTGAGACTCTGAAGGCCTGGACCTTGGAGTGGGCACACACAGAGTATCTTTGGGGGAAATAACAACCATATTGCCTGGTTCCCGGGTAGGCAACAATTTCAGTTCTGATTTCCAACTTAACCTGTTTAAACATGAGATCAGGTAAAAGCAACATCATCTTTGCCAAGGGCCCCTTGAGCTTTCTCCTCAACCTGGTGACTTGAAGGTTATAGAGCCATTACATCAGCCTCCTCTTCAGGGACTAACAAGCAGCTCTCTGGCTGTCTCCAAGGTAGCCAGAGTGCCTTCCTTCACTCTGTTTGAAGACCATTGTGGATAGTTTGCACAGCATAGCTGATACTCAAATCTTTTGGTTTCTGTTTACTAAGCCCTGCTCCAAAACATGAGACTTAATCCACTCAGAGTCTGCTCTGAAGCCAGCTTCATCATTGCCTTACACAGTCATTGGGAACATCCTCGTTTGCAGCCAAGCCACATCGCATCCTTGAGCTGCTTCCAGGCCTCTGGGGACACCCTGTAATGTGCATAACACTGCTCAACACAGAGTGAGCAAAGCCACACCTGGGATACTGATTTCATGTGGGACCCCTTTCTCATGGCCTGTTTACTTATTTGTCTACACAGAAGCAGATATCTAAACATCTGCTCAAATATTATTAAAGCATTTTGAAAATTAGACTTTTGATTCTAATAGTATAACTGGGTAAGTTACCATAGTGGTAAACATAAATCATGTTTAACATAAACTGTATGTTGAAAAGGAGAATTTGGCAGAATATCTCTATAGCAGGTATAATGTCAACTGAACTTTTCCCTTACTTGATTGGAAATAACTTTGGCTGTTTGAAGATTGAAGCTCATTAGTATACTATTATCTTGAATGTTTTTCACTTTATGAATCTAATATATAAAATGCTACATATAAGCTTTTGTAGAAAATAATTTTGAATAAAATTTACAATATATCTGAGAGCTGAACTAGTACAGTAGGGAAGGTATGTTCAAAATGTCATCCCTTTTTCTTCTTCAGTAAAAGATTGGACAGCTTTTCCGATGTTAAAGTTATTACAACTTACATCAACATCTCTAAGGAGCTGCCTGTTGACAGAAGAACATGCAAAGGGAACAGTCCTGCTGTTCTGCTTCTATAATGCAATAGAAAGACATTTGGTTTATACGATTAAGATGATCTGGTTATGTCACTGACCTTTATATATATATATATATATTTTTTTTTTTTTTTTAGTTTAAGTGATTTCTGTCTAGTGTCACATGAAAGAAAATATAATTTTGCCTGTCTTTTAGCACCAGATAATTTGTAGGTCTTGTTGCTGAATGGCCTCTCTTTAGAAGGAATTTTGGAATCACAACTTGAGTACCATTTTGTGCATGAGATAATAGATCCAACTTGCCATTAGCTTTTTAAGCAGAAGTATGTGTCTGGTTTGAAGTGAAAATTCAATCGGTTTGTTATTTTTCTTTGTTGGTCTGAATTGCTGATTTTTAACTGCCTATTTGCTTAGGTATCTTGTAGAGCAGTTTGGAAATGAAGAAACAACAATATATTTAATTCAATCTGTTACCTTGCTGATCAAGACACTTGTTGACTGGGCCCAGTATGTGCGAGTTTTCCTTCTCTTTATCTCTCTCTCTCACTCACATGTTCCAGCCACCTGCCCCCAATCCAAATGAAATAACAGATATTTTAATCTATTGTAGAGAAAAATAAAAAGTAGTCATAAAGTATTATTATAACTCTCTTTTTCAAATAATATGCTGTGCCAAGATTGTGATGCTTAGCTTCAGGTGTGACCTCACAATAACAATGCTTTATTGTTCCTTCCATGCAGATTCTGGTGACCACACATGCTAGTTTAGCTGTTCAGCATTCAAAAAAAAAAAAGAAAGAAAGAAAGAAAAAACCACCCCAAACATTAGTTTCAGTTGATTTGCAAGCCTTTTGAACAACCATCTTTGATTAGAAACATACACTACCCTGACTCAGGTTTCCTACCCAAAATTTTAATCTTGAAGACTCTGCTACTTAATCTTTTTCAAGAACTCCATTTAGAAAAAATAAATAAATAAATTTAAATATCGAATATTTAAAACTTAGCCTAAAGGAGTCACACACACACACACACACACACGAATACCTAGGGTTCACAGCTACGTACAGCACAGCCTCATCAGTAGGGTGATCCAGACTATGGGAGCTACGCCCTGCACCTTGTGCCTCTGCTTTGATTGCTTCACACTAGGGATTGGTTACATCAGCCTGCCCTTCCAGATCTGACATTCTGTTTGGGCAATTTGGCCTTCTGCCTGTCCACCAGCTTGCAGGAAGCAGGTTCTGAGGAGCTGCACTCGGGATTGATTCCCTATGTTCTTTTGGTTTTGTATCCCCAGCCTCTTTTGTAACAGGCACACCAGATCCAATGAAGGACACCTGCCAATTAGTAAGTGTGCCATCCTGATCCCTGAGGTCAGGTGATGAGGAGCTGAGTAACAAGCCAGAAAATAAATAGATAAAGGAGCCAGGAAGGACATTTTCTTATTTGGAGCTTACTACAGAATATGGTTTTTCCTGAAAAACAACATACTTCCTGCTATGCCTTGGGGACATTACTCAGACTTTCCATAGTATGTACCTGATTTGGAGGGGAGAAAAAGCAAACATTAGTGGTATAAACAGTTTAGATTATGTCTTTGATACAAATAATTAGGTAATTGCTTATATTTTGCATTTGTTTCATCTCTAACACCATTGTCTTTCTCTTGGGTCAAATTTGGTTAGTGGTCAGAGGATATTTTGTTTCTGAACTTTTAATTACATCTCTGACCAAATTTGTTTTACTTTTTAAACTTCCTTTAGTGAAACAGGATTCCTCCTCCCTCTCCAACCCCCAATAACTCAGTTCATTAACTGTGATGTCTAATGAAAGATAATGTCATTTGGTCCACCCAAACCTGTTGGTCCTCTCCTTGTTTCCTGGGTTTTTGTAATCAACAGGTCTAACACGTGGAGCTTCCGAGTATGCATGCAGAGGGAGAAATGGTGATGCTTTTGCTTTGTCTGAACAGAGTGGTTCCTTCAGTTCATTTTCTAAACCCTTCTGCCAGAACAAGCTGGCTCTTCTGGGAAGACAGAACTGCCTACGGCCATATGCACCCATCTGTTCTTTTTCACAAAAATTTCTTAGCCTTTTCCACACACAGCCAATGGGTTATCCACTGCAGGTGGATAGATCAAGTGGGCCTCTGTCAGGTAAGGGAGCATTTACAGTTAAATGTGTGATTATAAGAAAATCATTACAAAAGAAGGGTTTGCTGTGACCAACTTATTTCTCTGGCACAGTCCTCTGCTAGTTCTCTGCTCTGAATGCTCTTCTATAAAAGCTTTTCCTGGTCCTTGCTAGACTTTGTCATAACAGCTTGTTTGTGTGCTGTTTGTATTGCAGAGCTAAGATCACACCTGCATACATTTCTCTGATTCTTTTGCCAAGGACATCAAATAGTTGTTACACTTCTGTTTTTGTTTTCTTGCTTCACTTTGTTTCAACAACTCCTATTGGAAAGTACTTCTGAACTCCCACAACAAGATCACCCAGGTGGCAGCAAGGAGCTTATAGGAAGTGGATTGGGGTAGAAGGAAACTGACATTCCTTCCTTTTAAATTACGGGTTTTAAAGCTTTCATTTAATATCCCTCTTTTGGCTGTTTTATCTCTAGGTTCTTTGGGAACAATTATGTGAATTCTAGTACTGACTTCCTTTCTGACCTTTCGTTTTTGACTAAAAATTATAAATCGTGCGTGAAATTCACATAATAGGGTTTTTACTGTGGAGGTACTGAGGACACATAGACTTAAAAATTTATGCAATCTCCTAACTTAATTTCTTCATTTCTCAGAGGAGGAAACTGAGGCTCAAAAAGTAATGTGATTTGCTTATACTCATTCAACTAGTAACCAGTTAAAACTGGGTGGAGAACTATTTGCTAGTCTACCAAGAGATACAGAATGTTGAATTTCCCTGTTTCCTCAGATAGATTAACTATAGTGACTATTTTAAAAAGTTCTGGTAATGTTTAGTGTACGTTGCTGGATTCAGTAAATGATACCCAAATGAAGGCCTCAGAGGCAGCCTCAGAAGCAAAAATTTTTCTCTGACCATCTCCTGCCCTCCTGCCTTTGGGCTCTTATTCTCCTGCAAGTCCAGCCATAGAAATTAGAATCCCTCTTATCCAAGGCAAGGAACAGATACCAGACCCTCTTACCCCAAAATCCAGCCATAAAACTTAAAAATAATACTCTAACTTTCTCTCTGCCTTTTTGTGCAAAAATTGCTGATAAGGAAATGATCTGATGTACCTTGTTTGTGGGTGGTAGAGCACCCAACCCATGCCCAGAAGGAAGGAATGTTGCATGGAGAAGAGGAAGAATCTAAACAGACAGGCTTTGGTGGGTCCTCTAGAGGAGTCTGTTAGCATTAGATCAGACCTTTTAGTCCAATCATGTTTCTGTAAGGCTGCCCATACTTCATTGAACCTAAGCATAAAAATGAAGAGTTTCTTCTGTATTTTGGGGTCTTAATTCTGAAAGCTCCTATGTCATGTAAAACTATGATCAAATACATTTTTACATCTTTCTTCTATTAATCTGCATTTTGTCAGTTGATTTTCAGCATATGTTCTGAGGCTAAGGGGAAGTTTTCCCTTGGCCTTTGCAACATGTTATATTTTAAGGGTTTTAAAATTATTCATAAGCCTTTGTATGTTTTAAATGTTTTCATGGCATGACACAGTGTGTGTGAAAATTTGCATTTTTATGACACATTCCCTGAATCATAAAAAATTTGATTCAGTTTTATATTTAAGAAGTAACTAAAAACTCTACTCTTGGGCAGCACCCATAGCTCAGTGGGTAGGGCGCTGGCCACATACATGGAGACTGGCGGGTTTGAAACTGGCCAGGCCAGCTAAAAACAACAATGACAACTGCAACAAAAAAATAACCGGGCGTGTGGCAGGCACCTGTAGTTCCAACTACTTGGGAGTCTGAGGCAAGAGAATCGCTTAAGTCCAAGAGTTGGAGGTTGCTGTGAGCTGTGACACCACAGCACTCTACCCAGGGTGATAGAGTGAGACTCAGTCTCAAAAAACAAAACAAACAAAAAACCCCCACCAAACTCTACTCTTGGTAAATGGAGACTGATAGAAAGATCAAAGAGATTCATAAAGTACGTTTACTTTACATGGCTATAACATTGGACTCATTAAGCAATGTAAACTATAGATCTGGACAATTTTGGCAAAAAACAAAACATAACAAATAATTTACCATTTATTTCCAAAACCAGTATCACTTTGGCTTTCTCTTATTTACACCTGACTGTACCACTAACCAACCTCCCTTTGTGCCCCCACACCCTTCTCAGCTATCATTTGACTATCTACCTCAATGAGATCAACTTTTTTAGCAGCCACATGTGAGTGAATACTTGTGATGTTTGTCATTCAGTAGTAGTCTTATTTTACTTAACATAATGCCTCCAGTCTCATGCATGCTGCTGCAAATGACAGAATTGCATCCTTTTTTATGGCTGATTAGTATCCCATTGTGTATGTGCCACATTTTCTTCATCCATTCATCAGTTAATAGATGCGTAGCTTGATTCCATGTCTTTGCTATTGTGAATGTGCTGTGATAAACATGTAAGTGCGGTATTCCTTTGATACACTGATTTCTTTTGGATGAATACCCAGCAGTGGAAGTGCTGGATCATATGGTAACTCTATTTTTAGTTTTTTGAGAATTCTCCATATTGTTTTCCATAGTGGCTATGCTAATTTAATAATTTGCTAATATCTAATTGTGATTTTGGCTTGCATATCCCTGGTGACTACTGGTGTTGAGCATTTTTCTTATACGTGTTGGCCATAAAATAATGTTTTAATATGATAACCCTATAAGGATTAAGTACTTTTAGAGCCTGGAATGATTGCCATAATTAATGGTCTGAGTAGAATTAATTTTCAAATTTAGTAGGCATATACTTTCCATTTTGACATTCTACTAAATAGAAGTTAATTTACTGTGATGGAGAGTTTGCTTAATGGGAACTGAGAACAACATTTTCTTGCATATGCTCAGACTGTTCTTTGTGCTTTTAAACATTGGCCCTCAGCCTGCCGAGCTGCAAATCCCAAAACTCACCTTTGAACATGTTCCCTTCTCCACTTCCTTTTCTGTCCCATGTCCTAGGCTGCCTTAGCCTCTTCACTTGCCTCTCTTGTAGCATGACTATACTCAGAGCCTATTCAAGCTTGTGGTAGATTGGTGAATAGCCTCCCCCAAATGTCCATGTCCTCATCCCTGGGGCCTGTGAGTATATTACCTTTTATGGAAGAAGGGACTTTGAAGATGTCATTAAGGATTTTGAGATGGGGAGATTATTTAGGTGGCCTAATGTCATCACAAGGTCTGTATAAGAGGGAGGCGGGAGGTCAAGTTCAGAGAAAAATGTGATGACAACACCAGAGTTTGGAGGGATGCCCGTTGAATATGGAGAAAGGGGCCAGAAGCCAAGGAATACAAGTAGCCTGTGGAAACTGGAAAAGGAAAGGAAATAGATTTTTCCCTGAATCTTTCAGGAGGAGTCAATACTGTCAACACCTTATGTTAAACTTCTGATTTCCAGAACTATAACAGAATAGCTTTTATTTAGTTATAATATTTATAGTAATGTGTTATAGCACCAATAGGAAACTAATACAATTATTATATACATTAAAAAACTCTTTTAAGATCATATCATTAGACAGTATTCACAGTAACACATAATAATACTTTTAAGTCCTTTTACTTAATATTGTGCTTAAAATTTAAATGTCCTTTTAAAAAATATTCCTAATTTTGTTTTAAAATATTCTTACAGATAAGTCCTACTATATTATAAACTTATAAATTTATTCAGTTTATATTTATTAAACATCTATTGTGTGCAAAGGACTGTGTTGCAGAGGACATAGAAATGTTTAGGACATGGACTTTAATTCCAAGGAACTCAAAAGATCAGTCCCTCAAAGTTAAAATAAATGCATTGGTAACTGTTGGTCAAAGTGGCATAAATATTAGTTAGCTAGCACTGCCATAAGAAAGTACCACAGGCTGGGGGGCTTAGAAAATTTATTTTGTCGCGATTCTGATCAAGGTATTCACAGGGTTGGTTTCTTCTGAGGCCTCTCCCCTTTGCTTGTAGATGTGTCTTTTCCCTGTGTTTTTCCATGGTCTTCTCTCTATGCCTGCATCCTGTTCTCCTCTTCTTTTTTTTTTTTTTTGCTCAGTAACTCAATATTTTATTATTATATATTTTTAATTTTTTTATTAAATAAAAGCTGTGTACATTAATTCAATAATGGGATAAAATTTGCTAGTTTTATATACAATTTGAAATATTTTCATCGAACTGGTTAACATAGCCTTCATGGTATTTTCTTAATTGTTGTGTTCAGACATTTATATTTTTACATTTAGTAAGTTTCACCTGTATCCTTGTAAGATGCACTGTAGGTGTGCACCCACCAATTACCCTCTTCTTAGGATACCAGTAACACTGGGTTAGAGGCCATTCTAATGACCTCCTTTTAACTCAGATTACACTCTTTAAAGACACTACCACCAAATACAATCACATTCTGAGGTAATGGGGGGGGGGAGCAGTGTCTACATTTCAACCTATAAACATTAGGGAAATAATTCAGCCCATACACATACTAAGGGTATGCTTTGGGAAAATTCAGAGAGCAGTGAGAGACTTCAGATGTTGCTAATAGTAGAATTCCCTTAAAAAATCAATTATTAACAAGGAGCTCCTTGTCATGTGTTGTTGGTTATATCAGACTCTAAGCTGTTCTTCCCGGAGTGCACAGAAACCAAACAGAACATTCTTTTTTTTTTTTTTTTTTGTTTAATAATTTTATTGAATCATAATTATGTACATTGGTGCAATCACAGGGCACGATTCATATACATTCAGAAATATTTTGATCATACTGTTACAGATATCCTTCATGGCATTTCCTTGATCA
>CAUYON010134961.1:0-41361 GCA_963573935.1 Arctocebus calabarensis | reverse complement strand
TTTTTTTTTTTTTGTAGAGACAGAGTCTCACTTTATCGCCCTGGGTAGAGTGCCGTGGCGACACACTGCTCACAGCAACCTCCAGCTCTTGGGCTTAAGCGATTCTCTTGCCTCAGCCTCCCTAGTAGCTGGGACTACAGGCGCCCACCACAGCGCCCGGTTATTTTTTTGTTTTTGCAGTTCGGCCGAGGCCGGGCTTGAACCCGCCACCTTCGGTATATGGGGCCGGCGCCCTACTCGCTGATCCACAGGAGCCGCCCTATTGATACAGTTTTGTAAGCACTATTATTCCGTTGTTTATAGATAGGATCTAGATGCCTTACTGTAAGCAGGATGTTGGAGTCAGAGACTGCCACTCCTGTGCCATCCTGGGAGCTTCTGGAGGAACTAGGTCTCCTCCTTCTAAGCCCCCTTCCTCCTGGACTCTGCACTGGCCCTGCCTTCAAGCCCTTCTCCCCGGGCCCTTGTGTCCGTCCAGGAGCTTTTAGAAGTACAGTCACAGCTGATGGAGGCAAGAGAGGAAGCGAAGGTAGAGGAAGGAGGGGGTGCTCCCAGCTTTGGAGCACCACATACCATAGGAGCGTCTTATGCTTTGGGGCAATTTTCAGAAATAAGATTGAAAGATGAAATTGCACAATACACAAAATAAGCTAGGAAATTATGGAATGTAAATGATGAATCGTTGTGTTCTGTGATGATGAAAAAATGGCTGAATTTATCCCCAGGAGCAAAATGAAAAACAAAAGGGAAAATAGCCCGCTGTCTATCCAGCAGGCTTCCCAGGTCAGGCCAGACGGCCCCCACCCTGCCCCATTTTGGCATCCTTGGTTTTGCACTTTGGGATCTGAGAGCCCACTCACTGCACTGGGTCCACACGGTTGGGGGATTAGTTAACTCCCTTCCAGGAGGTGTCTACCCTATGGAGCTGCAGTCCTCAGGCAGGTGGGGGGTAGGGGTGCCAAGGCGCCCTTGAAGTCCACTGGTCAGCAAACATTTCCCCATCTGAGAGGACACCGCCAAGTGCGGCTTAGTGGCCTCCCACTGCTCTTTGCATTATTGATTGCAAAACCTGCTTAGAAGCTTGAAAATGAGATTTTTTCCCCCCTATTGATTTTCCCGTCTCTTCCACTTGGCAAACACCAAGATATTCCCTGACTTTTCTCTGTTGAGGACACTTGGAGAAGGTGGGGAGCAGTTGGGGCTCCCTCATCCTCATCCGAGAAGCCAGTGCAGCCTCTACCCAGGCCTCTGTTGCAGAGGGGCTGGGCTTGGGAATTAGGAATATGCTTGGGGGTAGGAGAGCAGCTTGTCCTCACACCCTGCAGAGGCACCCAAATTAACAGGATGTGAGGGCTGAAAAACTATTTCATCCATCTCCCATTTCTGAAGGATCCGAGTGGCCAGTGAACTTTAAGGGAAGGTGCTAGGCAGCTCTGTGGGGTTTGGCTTCAGCCTGAGAACTTTCCTGATGCTAGAAAGGGATGCCTGCCAAGTGAGGCTTCTGACAGCTAAGGAACAAGATCACATGCGGGGTACCAAGGGCATCTCTGAGAGCAGAAGCAGGGAGGAGAGAGGAGGCAGTGAGCTGCCAGGACTTGGGGTCAGGGGACATGGACCTTGGGGTCCCAGCTCCAATTGGTTGCTGACCCCCATCCTGCCTTCTCTAGGCCTACTCATTACCCACAAGCTGGGATTCATCTAAGGCAGTGTTTCTCTCGTATTGTTGGAAGCCCAAGGGGAATCTACAGGAATTTAAAATTTTTATGTGCCTATTTCTATGATAATTTTAAAAACAACAAACATCAGCACTTTGTACAAAACCAGGATGACCAAGTATTAAGCTGCCCTGGCTGCCCCCTGCCCTGTGTCGATCTGGGCTGGAGCCCCTCTTGGCTTTGCTATTGGCCTGCTCCCAAGTGGAGACCCTGCCCCCATGTTTCCCAGTCTGAAACAGTGTCCTCGCACCAAGTTCCAATTACAGAGACTGCCCACCATGTGGCGGGGCCCTGCCATCTCCTCAAAAACAAACTATTGTGTTCCCATTTCCCTGGAGGGGGTGTGAGATCAGGTGATACCTCACCCAGCAATGAGAAGGGAGAGGCACCACCTGCCTGCCACCCCAAATTAGACTCCAGTTCTCTGTGTGTGAGGGTGGAGCAGTGGTCACAGATGGAGTCAGTCTCTCTGTGGCCAGCTGGGCCACCTTGCTAGCTCTCTGGCCTCTAGTTTCCTCATCCATAAAGTGGGGATAATGTTCATTCCTAACTCAGAGGTTTGAGTGAGGACTAAATGAGTTAATACAGATAAAGTGCATAGGACAGTGTTTGGTGTACTGTAAATATACGATGAATGGAAATTATTAAACAATGGGGGAGTTGAACTAGATGGGTTTGTAACACTTCACTCACTCTGATTAAATCTCAGAGCAAATTTCAGGTCTAATGTTTGAGTAAACCCCTGCACATTACTCCTGCCGTTACTACGCCCATGATCACCACCAACAGTAAAACACATTCATATCCACTGTCTACATCTGCCACCTCAGTGCTTCAACACAGCCCTGGAAGATAAACATTCATGTTTCCATTTTACAGAGAGAGAAACTGAGGCCCAGAATAATTGCAGTACCTGCAGAGGCCTTCCGGCTGTCTTCACATCACAGAGGGGGCCAGCTCTAGCTCTCCTCCACAGCTCCACGCTTTCTCCCCACCCCACAGCATCCTACCTGTGGCAGGTGGAAGCATATGGATCTGGTCAGCAGGGCCTGTAACACCTGGAGCCTGAGCAACCCTTTTCCCACTATCCAAGGTGTCTGCTACAGGAAGGATGTCATCAAATAGCCTTTTATGGTCCCATAACTGCTCTAACAAATGTCTCGCTAGCAGCAGTGGCTGGAAGCAGATTAATGTCTCCGTGGTCCTAACACTTCTCCAGCCCCCTCTGCCTGTCAGGTCATTACCAGCTGGTTTATAGTCATGAGGCCCTTTTCCAGTTCACTGAACGGTGTGCATGATAAAGAGACCACAGGGCTAAGCATTCCAAGCGCTTCTCTTCTGATGTCCCTGGCAGGGACATGGTCCTCAGGTGGCACTGACACACATGCCTTGTTTCGGGGGACTTGAAGGTATGTATGTTAGGAGCATGGGCTGTGGAGTAAAAATGCTAGTGCCACCACTGTGTGGCCTTAAGCAAAATGCTTTACGTCGCTAAGCCTCAGTTTTCTCATCAGTAAAATGGGAGTAATAACTATAGTTTCTAAGTGTTGTTGAGGATCAAGTAAGCCAGTTCATGGAAAGAACCTGGTAAACGGTTAGCAGTCAGCCAGAAGCAACTGTTATTATTATCATTATTCTTACAAACTGCAAGCACCAACAGGGCAGGGACTCTGTCCTGTGTGCTGCTTGGCACACGATAAATATATGTTTGATGAATAAATGAAGACTGGGATTTTAGAGCTGGATGGGCCTGTATAGATTTGTAGATTACAGGGTTTCTCTATGGTGGCACTACAGACATTTGAGGTGGGATGATTGGGCTAACTCTTTGTTGGGGAGGCTGTTCTGACATTGTAGGGTGCTTAGAGGCATCCCTGCCTTCTACCCACTAGATACCAGCAGTGCCTCCCCTACAACTGTGACAACCAAGAATGTTTCCAGATATTGCCCATGTCTCCTAGTGAGCAGCACCCGTTAAAAACGCTGATCCAGTGAATCTAATATCCTCATTTGAAAAATGATGAGGTCCAGAAAGGGGCCTTGTGTGACTTGCCTAAAGTCACACAGCATGTTAGGGGCATAGCTGGGGTTCAAATCCAGGTGTCCTGATTTTAAGCCAGGGCTCCCTCCACTTTACCTTTGGCGTTAGTGGCTCATTACTGGAGCCCCTCCCAACAGGCTATGGTCATGGGCTCCAACAGGGAAAAGGCTGGTAGCTGCCATTCTGTCTTCAGATGACTGAATCAGGGATGATGAGGGAGACTGGGTAACCAGCAAGCCCCCTTACCCTGGTGACAAGGGTTAGTGCACAACCAGCTCTGTGGTCAGTCCCAGTGAAGAAAAGTGCTGGCCTGTTCTTAAGATGCTCCTCACTCACAAATTCACTCATCAAACATCGGCACCCACCTACTTTGATGAGCCAGGCACTCAGCTGGTGTATCACCAGGGAGTGGCAGTATGCTAGGTTATTGGGTGTTCTGGGGTCAGATAGTCTGGACTGAGTCCTGTTTCTCATGGCTACTTACCCTCCCTCAACCTCAGTTTCTGCATCTGTAAAATGGGAATAATAATAGTATCTGCTGAAAGATCACAAGTACAAATGTCTCTCACCATCCAAGTCTGTTTGGTCCTGAGCTCAGAAAGAGTTTAGAGGAAGATGTCATAGTACCAATTTAAAACTTAACATGTGACTCTTTTCTGTTTCTAAATTTGGATACCAAGAGTTCAGATCATACTTGATATGAAGTAAGGGATAAAAGATTTGCCATAAGGATTAAATGGGCAAACTAGCATTTGCTAAACACTTTTGCAGAGGCACTGTCTGTTTTCTATTTTTGTTTTTGAGACAGTCTCACTTTGTTGCCCTGGGTAGAGTGCTGTGGAGTCATAGCTCACAAAAACCTCAAACTCTTGGGCTAGAGAGATTCTCTTGCTCTCACTCTGGTTGGTTTCGAACTCCTGAACTCAAGTAATTTACCCACTTTGGCTTCCCAGAATGCTAGGATTATAGGCATGAGCCACTGCGCCCAGCCCAGAGCCATTGTCTAAAACTTTGCGTGTAACACCTCATCCAACCCACACAGCAACACTGTGAGGAAGGCGCTGTTATTATCTCAATTTTAGAGAAGAAGAAATCAAGGCACAGAGAGGTTCATATAACTGCTCCAACGTCCCACAGCTGGGAAAATGGTGAAACCAGGAGAGGACCATTCTGCCTCCAGAACCTGCACTCTTAACCTTCATAAGGTCAGAGTTCAGCCCAGGGAGATGTAGCTATTATCATTAATTAGAATATTAACTTAGGTGATGAAAAGTTTTGGCGATCCCATCTTTAAGGCATTTAATATTTTTCATGGGGAGAAAAACTTCAGGGCAAAAAATGTTATTGTTCAAAGATAGGGATTGGCAAAGTTTTTCTGTAAAGGGTCATATATAAATATTTTATGTCTTTTGGGCAAGCCAGTCCCTGTGGCCACTGCTCACCTCTGCTGTTGCAATGAGAGAGCAGGCAAAGACAATAAACAGGCAGTTGTGTTCCAATAAAACTTTATTTACAAAAGCAGGCAGGGGAATAGACTTGGCTCACCAGCCTTAGTTTGTTGACTCCCTTTCTAAAAGAATTGCTTTTTGTTAGGAAGAATGCCTGGGCTCCTCTATACCGTTCCTCCAACCCAGGGGGAAACCACTGCTCAAGTGCCCAGGGGGAAAGACCCAGCAGTCTGAGGAAAATTCTTGGAAAAACCGGATGGAAAGGGACTCATCTGGGCTCTGGGGCTGTGGTCAGCTCATTCGGGGGTTGGCCCTGAGGCTGCCCCCACAGGCAGTGAGGTCTTGAGAAGCCCAGTTTAGCAAGTGTCCTCAGATTACTGAGTTTACAAACAGAGCCTGGGAGCGGTGGGCACTGTTAAGCTCGGCAGCCCCTCTAATCAGAGCTTGTGGTGAGTAGCCAGAGAGCCAGGCACTTCCAAGGCACATCTGACCTGGATGTTACCTGCCCCAGCACAGCGTGTTTGTGACTGGCCTGAACTGCTGGAACCCGCACCCGAGCTAGTGTCTGACACAACACCAGCCCCACTTTGGAGGAAAGGGGGAACACCAGGCTTTACAGGGTTGCCACTGAGAAGCAGACTTGAGGCTCGGCAATTGTCACCCTTTACTCCACTAGAGGCAAGCTCTAGCGGTGGGGATTTTGTTGAAGAACACCACTTACTAAGCTCCTCAAAGCTAAATAGATAATTCCAGGCTAAGGTGAACACCATCTTACACAGCATGCTCTTTCAAATTAATCTGCCTCTCCCTAGGAGCTGTGAGGCCTCGACAACTTTACCTCTCGGTCCCTTCCTCTGTGCAATGAGAATCACTTGCAAGGCTGGCGGGGACTGTGAGCACCCACCCAGCTCACCATAGTGAGTGGTTAGAAATAGTCCATCCCCTTCCCTAGATTTCAGTGTAGTCAAGAAGTTGTAGGAACCAAAGGTCCTAGAAAGATTTTGAGATGAAAAATACAGAATTGGGGAAACAAATTATGCATTAGCTTAATCTCCCCACTCCTGAAGAACCAGGGAAAGAAGGCTCTCCATTTCGGCTGGGGCACATCTTAGTATGGATTCGTGACCACGCGGTCCCACAGTCTTCATTCTATTCTGTGCCTGTTTTGTGCCCAACACTGTATGGGCAGAAAGGGCAAGATAGAATCCACCCTATAGAATTGTCCTGTCTGTCCCTACCCCGTCCTGCCTTGCACACAGGTGTCGGATAGCACCCACGACTTCTGTAGGCTCTGAGGTCTTGTCTCTACTAGACCCTGCGTTTCATGAAGAAAGGGGCTGTCTGTTTCTACTGAGAGACCGAGAGCTTATACTCCAATAGTCTCCACAGAGGGACGCCGTGCCAGTCTGTGACACCATCAGCCAATCAGCTTCTGAGCTGCATGGAGAGCCACTGCATTTCTTGGTTGTTCTCTGGAGCCTGTGGCCGTGACCCTTGTTGAGAGAAGTTTAGTGCTGAAAGCAGACACAGAGAAGCTTGTCCTGCTCATCTTTATTTGCTAAGCAAAGCGTATTGACTTGGGAAAGAGGGGTGCTCATTTCAGTGGCAGACCTCACACAGTGTGCAGTGTGTGCTCTCCCCAGAGAGGCCCTGAAGGGGCATCAGGGGATCTGTCCTACCACCCAGGACTCTGGTTCCCAGTCAGGGCTGTGACCCAGAACAGGAGACGTGCAATGCAGAGGGGAAGCCTCAGTGATTTCCTTTGGCAGCAGCAATAGCAGGGAAAAAAACAATCCACACCACTCTTCTGCTGCCAATTCTCAAAAGAAACTGGTTCAAACTCTGCATTCCTCCCTGCCTACAGTTCTTTTGCTGATGAGGCAGTATGTGTCATCTGTGTTTCTCCACCCCAAGAAACAACTCTGTTCAGTTATGAATAGGACACGAGCCCACAGGACTGGGGCCCTGCTGGTGCTCCGCTATCCCGGAGCCCTGAGCTGCTCACAGCCTGGAAAGGACCTGCCCCTTCTCTGAATTTTCTGCATGTCTTCGTCCCCAGCCCTCCGCCCTTGGCTCCCTCCATGGTGCGTGAAGGCATTGTGTGAGCAGAAAGTTGCTCCTCCATTTATTAATTATCTATAGTGCCTGGCTTACCAATTCTCTCCTGTGCCTAAAATAAATTTTGTTCTGTTAAGTCAAAACTAGACCAAGAATTAAGGTTGACCAATCACCATTCCCTTTGTTTTTTGGCATGGGTGGCTCCTCCTCAGCTAAAAATGTCCCTTCCCCTTGGGGACCTTCCCTGAACACCCGATCCCACTCACTCTACCCTGTCCTAGCATTTATCACCATTTGAAATGACTGTGTTTGTTCACCTGCTTGTTAACTGTTTTTATTGCTAATGGGTGCATTCCTCACAGTGTGACCTTCTCTGTCCTGTTTGCTGCTGTGTCCCCAGCACCCACAATAGGCACACAGTAGGTGTCCAATACAAATTAACTAAATAAGCGAGTGAGTGAATATATGAATGCAATCAGTGCTGTATCCACTTTACTTGAGCCTTCTTCCTGCTGGTTTTCTGGAAAACTTTAGGAAGGTTCTCTCTGCTGAGCTTTGCAGAGTTTCTATAACTATCATCTTTAGGGCCTTGTGCAAGCTGCAGCGTCAAGCCCGGGAAGGTTACCTGGCTCACCCCGCAGGAGCACCAGAACCTTATCTTCCTGACTTGCTTTCACCCCACTGTCTCCAGATCCCCCATCTCTCCCTTGCCATATCAGCCCTTTGATTTAAGGTGGCAACTTTTCCAAGGGAACAGCAGAACCTTAATAAGAAATCGGCCAGGGCTGATGGCTGGCAGATAGTTGGCACCAGCCTCAAGGTCGGAAGGAGTTATTTTAAACTATTCAGATTTACTAGGAAGGAAAAAGTCAGAGGACAATTGAGGGGCTGGTTTCCTGGCAAGACATGTGGCATGTCCCTGAGTAATCTAAGACAGACACTTTCTGTGCAGTGCACCCCACCTCCACTCTGCCACCCTGAGATGGATGGCGAGGCCTCTGGCATGAGAACTTTATTGGGAGCTGATCAAATAAATGTGAAAGCTGGGATTTGAGCAGAATCATGTTCCACTTCTCTCCTGCTGGGGCCCTTATCTAAGGATGGGCAATGGAATGGGCTATCCCTGAGAGGCTATGTCCCTTCTTTGGCAGGCAGGCTGTCTTTAATCTCCTGCAGCCTCTGGGAACCAGCTCTCTTAAGCTTCCATGATGAATTAGACCTTCCTCTCCATTCCATTTATCTTATCTCCTCCTGGGCACTGCTGTCCAGGGAGCCTTTAGCAGTCTCAGCTGTTTAGAGGCCTGAGCTGTCTCTTCTTTCCCAGGCAGACCTGGAGCTCTCTGGTTCCAAGGTTCCTCTCCTTTCCAGGGTCTCTAGCCAATCACTCTCTGTCCATCCTTCAAGACCCATCTCAGTCCTCACCTTTTCCAGGGAGACTTCCCTGATTCCCCAGGGAGACAGACTCAGGTTCTTAAGTTGAGTTCCTCTTTGTGACATGAACGTTCATCTGCTTTTTTATGACAGAGATGGGTGAACAGCCTAAGGCTTTGCTGAGCTCCCAATTTTCTCTTGTAATAGTTTCTACACCTTTCTGCCCATCCCACACCTCACACCTGGCACTGTCAGACACAGAGTGAGTACTCAAGAAATATTCGTTGAAGCGCACTGAATGAGCCCCTGAGTTTAGTACAAACTAACACATGAGCTGGGGTGCTGGACAGGTGGGCAAAGAGGTGACAAAGGCCTTTTCTTTTGTATATGGAATATTTCAGGTAAACTGTAAAACTTAGAGACCACTTAAACATAGTGTATCCATCAAACAGATGTGGATACTCTCTATTTTTGCTATAGATGCCTTTTATTTTAGATGGAAAACTAAAAAAAAAAAAAACCCAAACCCAGAAACAAACAAACCAACAAACTACACCATTGAAACTTGTGAATCCCTCCCTATCCATCCTCTTCCTCCCCAAGGGGAACCCAAGCTTGACTTTAGTTTAGCGTTGATCCATTCCGTGTCTGTGTTTACACATTTATTACATATGAATGGGTCAATAAATAACATATTTATTATTTTACATGCTTTTAAACTTACATAAATGATACCACATGGTATGTGTGCAGCCCTCTGCAACCTGCTCTTTTCACTCAATGTGATATATTTGAGATTCACCCAAGTAGACAGGGATAGCGCCAGTTCATTCATTTTAACTGCTATTCATCTATTGTATGAATATATTACAATTTATCCATTTTCCTCTGCAGGGATGTGCAGCTTTTTACCATTACAGATGATAATGCAGGCTTCTACGTGTTCTAAGGAGGAAGGTTCTCTGGAGCAGAGTTTTTCAAACAGCAGGTTGTAACCCAGAAGTCATGAAATCAATACAGTATGACACAACTACCATTTAAAAAAATAAAATACAAGAGATGCAAAAATATCAGTGTGCATAAATGTGTGTTCTGGGACATGGCATGAAATGTATTTGTGAATCTAAGTTGTGGTAGACAAAAGTTTTGAGTTGCATAGTGTTACGAGTTTGGTATTATTTTCAGCTTTATTTAGAGTTGGAATTAGCAAATTGCTCCCGAAAATGCTCCCAAAATTGAGAGCTCCCTAAAATGGTACTGCTGCTCAATCTCATCAGTATCATATGAGATTATCCATTCACCTGTAACCTAACAGTTGGTATGATCAGAACTTAATTTTCCCCAATCTATAGACTGTGGTACAGTGGTATTTTAGTTTTAATTTTCATATCCTGATTACCAATGAGGTGAGGATATTTTCACATACTTATTGCCCATCAAAATATCCTTTTTAAGTGAGTGTTAATATTCTTGAATTGAGTTCATCTTTATTGATTTGTAGGATTAAAAAACATTCTGGACATTAATCCTTGCAGATGGTATGTATTGCAAATATCTTCTCCTACTATATGGCTTGTCTTTTCATCCCATTGAGGGTGTCAAAGGGCCTTTGCTAGCTCTGACATCCTGTTCACAATAAAGAGAAAGGGAACCCATGTCCAAGAGGCCCTCTAGGGCAAGGTAAAGGTCTTTCCCTAAATAAATCAGCCTCCTCATAAATGTTTGGTGACTGTAAGATAACTTACTAGAAAATTCTATCAGCTTAAGCCAGCACAGGTCTGAGCTTACAGCAAGCGTTCTATGGAGACATAATGAATCGATCATGGTTTTGCTGCACTAAGACCAAATGCTTAGGCAGAGAAATCAGAAGCAGAATATTTTCATTGCAAAAGAGCATTGGCTTTATGGAAGGATTTCCTGCAGGACGTCTATTAAAGTATGAGTTAATTTAACTCAGAATTCAACTATGATTAGTGTTTCAGGAAGCAAACCAACAACAGGTGGCCCTAAGCCTCTTGACTCTAACCATCCGTGTTAGCTCACAGTGGTTCAGTGATTCTTTTCTTTCTTTCTTTCTTTTTCTTTTTTCAGACTACTGTGAGAGTACAAACAACTAGGTTATTATGTTTGCATTTCTTAGGTAGAGTCCCTGTTGTAGTTGGGTCCTGCACCCAAGAGGTGTACCATATATCCTAAGTGTGAGCACCTCAATCTCCTGAGCTCTTCCCCTCCTCCCCTCAAATCTCACTGAATTGAATTGAATTGAGTTCTTCTCTTACGTGGGCGTGTATTAGATTGTCTACTGGCCTCATATTAGTATTGATTACATTGTATACTTGCTTTCCCACTCTTGTGATACTTTACTAAGAAGAATGTGTTTCAACTCCGTCCAGGTAAACACAAAAGATGTGAAGTCTCCATCTTTTTCTATGGCTAAACAATGGTCTATGGTATACATACACCACAATTTGTTAATCCATTCCTGGGTTGACGGGCAAGATTTTTCACATTTTACAGATGGACCAAGAAAAAATAAATGTCTTGCCCCTGTCACGCTGAAGGCAGGGACCAGAGTGGAGCCAGATTCCAGGACCCAGAGCAATAGGTGTTTTGAAGCAAGCATAAGCCTTGCTTCAAAACATCTATTTAGGGGAACCAGTTGAACCACCTTGGGAAAGAGCCTGCTACTTACATAAAGTCCAAGTTTAAGTCCAATATCTATACATGCATATATCCATAGAATAGTGGGAAGGGGATGAAGGGCAAAACTCTTACAGGACCTCTGGAGAAGAAAAGAATGTCAACAAGAGCTTCCATGACTCAGTAGGTCACTTGCCTGGGCTGAGAGCTCCTTAGGACAGGGGAAGGGACTTACTCATCTCCACATGCCCACAGCCAACACAGTGTCTGGCCCATGGAAGGGACTCAAGGCATGTCTGCTGAGTGGACAGATGAATGAAAGAATGAACAAATGCATGCACATGTAGGGAGAAATGGAAGAAGAAAGGGATAGATAGTTGAATGGACGATGGACGGTAAGATTAATACCTAGTTAGACAGGGGGTTGGATGGCTGAATTGGTAAGCAGGATGATGGACAGATGGATGGATGGATGGAAAGATGGATAGATGGATGGAAAGATGGATGTTCCTCATCTGAAGGAAAGACTGGTCTCAGTAGAACCTCTCAGCAGCCAACCAAACTTGGGAAGCGTGGCTTATTGCTATAGATGTTCATAAAACATACCAAGTGGCATAACTGCGAGAAATAATTGCTTCTAATTGGGCTGAATTATTCTGGCCATATAGAAGACATATTTTTATAACTTTATTAATTATTCAATTTGAGGCCTATTACCTAGTTTGCCAGAATGGGCTTTCCTTATTAGAGGGTGACAGATCCCCCAATTCTGCTGCTGCCTCTGTTGCTGAGGCATGATTGGGCAGTGAATGCTGGCTCCAGAGTCCCACTGGGGTCTGAGGATTGGAGGTGAGGGCAGGGCTGCCCCAAGAGGTGAGCTGGGAGTCAAGATGGGGGGGGGGACATTGAGGCTACTCCAAGTACTCTGCCCGGACATCTCCCTGTCTGGACAAGGAAAGGCAGAAGGATGTCAGGCCACGACACGTCCAATCTGTGGGTCACTGCCTGCCCAGATCCATTCACCAACTCTTAATCACAGCAGTCTCCCCCCATCCAATCTGTTTCCCGCCCAATGCCAAGATAGACTGCCATATGTTCTTCGGTCACTTCCCAGCAGGGACAGGGGAAGGGGAGCATAGGCCTGCTGGCCTGGAGGGACTGGCCAGGGCTACAGAGGCAGATCAGAACCTTCCACACCCCTTCTCTTCCCATCATAGGTTCAGACCTTGTCACACGTTACTTGATAGAAGAAGGAGTTAGGGGGGTCCCCCACCAAGAAACACTGCAGACCCGGGGGATGCCAAATGAGCCTCGAGAGGCCTCCAAACTCGACTGGCCTATGGAATATTATTCCAGTCCTCAAGATATTGGTGAAAGAGCACCACACCACCCAGCCTGGCTCCCCCTCCTCTGCCACCCTCGGCTTCAGCCACACTGGCCTGCTTACCATTTAGCACCGGTGCCCATGTGGGCCCACTTGACTGAAACGCCCTCTTTCCATACCTGACCATTGAAACTTCAAATCTCATCCTTCTCTGAGCTCTGGTTCTACCACCTTCTTGGCATTTTTCCCACCTTTCAAGTTGGATCTGATCTCTGAATGACAAATTTGCCTCCTGGCCTCACATTACTATCCTTGGGGCATGCGTCTGGTCCCCCCCACACACACACACACACAACACAGAGGCAATAAACCCTGGAAGATCATGTGATATGGCTTTGCATTCTCTCAAAGAGCCAACCCAGAGCCCTACACTCTCCCCTAGTCCCAGCTCCACCACAGAGCATCCTCCAGGAGGAACAAAAGATGTGATATGATGGGACAGCAAATCCATGCGACACCTCTGACACTATGCCACCATGTTCCAGGCAGCACACGAGGCCTGCGTCACAGAGTCAAGTGAGACCTGGGTCCTGCCATGAAGAGGCCTCAGGAGATGGGGAGGGTGAGAAGGAGGCAGACACCATCAGATGAGAGTCATCCAGGCAGCGAAGTCCACATGGGCCATGTGTCAAGGTCTGTGGGAATCAGAAAGGGTTCGCAGGAGGCAGCGTCTGAGCTGGGCTTTGGAGGCAAAAAAGCAATGGATGAGAGGATAAAGGAGGGTCAGAGAGAGGAGAGGGGAAAGCAGGGGTGGCAATGATGGGAGATGAGGCTGAAGACCAGGCAGGCATCGGGTCTAGAGGGGCCACTCAGGGCTGGCCAAGCAGTTGGGCACTTCTTCACAGGCAAGGGGCAACAGGGACATTGGCAGGGCAGCTGGCATTTTAGCTGCCTCCCCATCTCTCAGGAATGGGAGAGGCTGGAGAGGGACAGCAGAGGGCCCTGTGGAGCAGAGTTAGCCAGAGTTTCAAGTGTGGTCTCCAGAGACAGACTGCCTGGGGTCAAGTCCTGACTGCCACTTACAACCTATGTGCCTTTTGGCCAGGTACTGAACCTGAGCCTCAGGCTCCTCATCTGAAAGATGGGGATAATAATCACAATGAATTACTCCAGGACACAGGTAGAGTAAGTGCTAGATGTGACTTAGGAGAGAAACGGGCGAAACCACCTTCCCTTTGGGTCTCAAGTGCCAGTTCCTCATAGTCTTGCGTTTTGGTAGATACTTCCACGAGAAAAGCAGCCGAGTGACTTTGGAGAATGACTAACCGTCTCCACACCTTGGCTTCCTCCACCTCACAGAGCTGCAGGAGGACGAAATACAGCAATCACGTGACTTTCTCCAGCCAGACAAGTGAGCCCAAGGCTGCCGGGGACAGGACGGGATGCACCTTCTCCCTCTCCTTCCCTGTCAGAGCTCCAGGCCCCTCCTCCAGGCTGGCGGGTACAGGTGGGAGCCGTTCTTGATTCCCTTTCCGAGCGAGGAACAGCGTTTCCGCCTGCCCACACACTGCTGGCAATGCAGGCCATGTGCGTGTGGCGGGGGCACAGTGGCCTTTTCATGCCTGCGTGGGGCCAAGGGAAGGTGTTACACCGGCTGCCAGCCCCGCACGACGACGATGCCAGCTTGGCTCCTGCTACTCCGTTCGTTCTGCTGTTCTGAGGCAGGCTCCCCACCCTCCTCCCTCTCCCCAGTTCTTGAGACTCCCTGCGTGTCATTTATTTATTAATTTTGTTCTCAAGGAGCAGATGGCAGGAAGTGAGCTGGGCAGAATGCACCTCCCCCCCCCCACTACGGCACTCCCTTAAACATGCAGCTCACTCACCAACCCGAGGCTATCCCATTTCTGGCTTCCTCAGTCACAAAAATCACCTATCAGGAGAGGACACCTGTGCCAGGGTTCACCTGCCCCCTGCTTAGATGTGACTGGTCCCAATATTTCCCCTGGTCTGAGGGGAAGAGAATGGGGTGAGGGGGGAGGTGAACCCCTGGGAGGCTGCCCTTTCTCAAGGAGGGGGAGAGGGGCAAACAGGACCACTGGACTGTCCCCCAGTCCACCTCCCTGCCTGTGAAGGGCAGGGCCCTGGATTCATAGGGGAGCAGCTGAGGGCTCCCTCCTCTTCTGGTGGACGTCCTCCCAGAAACATGACCCAGCCATGGACAGAGATTAGAGGCAGGACCTCTGTTCCGGGGCCTTCATGGGCTGCTCCCCACCTCCTCCTCAGCCTGTCAATGGTCTGGGCCTCCGTAAGGGCAGGGCTCCTGGCATCCCTCTCATTTCCCATGTCTCCTGGGAGGCACTTCTTTTGAGACAGGGTTTCACTGTGTCGCTCTCGGTAGAGTGCCGTGGTGTCAACAGCTCACAGCAACCTCTAACTCTTAGGCTTCTTCTGCCTTAGCCTCCCAAGTAGCTGGGACTACAAGCGCTCACCACAATGCCTGGTTACTTTGTTTTTGCAGTTGTCATTGTTGTTTAGCAGGCCCAGACTGGGTTCAAACCCGCCTGCCTCTGTATATGTGGCCAGCACCCTACTCACTGAGCTATGGGCACCAAGAAGAAAGGGACTGTGGAAAGAGGAAATAAAACTCTCCAAAAGCTTCCAGAACGTCGCCAAGGCTGGGCTTTCCCCAAAAGGGGGAGGTAAGGACTGGGGGGTGGGGAGGGCGTGTCTTGACAGCCAAAAGCAGAGAGATGGACAGAAAGACCAGTGGATCTGCCCTCTTGCTGTCTCTCCCCTGCAGCCCTCAGGCCGGCAGGACGCAGGGCTGGGGCTGGGCTGCACTGTGCTAACCCCCAGCCTCTCCCAGGCTTTGTCATAGGTTTCTCACCTTTGAGTTCATTCTCATGCTTCCTACCCCAAGGCCTTGTGGAAAGTGTCACAGACCCAGACTGATAGTCACCAGATGCAGGACCTCAGGTCATCACTTGGTTTCTCTGTGCCTTGGTTTCTCTTTGTAATATAGGGTCCTAGGCTCAGTGCCTGTAGCTCAGTGGTTAGGGAGCTGGCCACATGCACCGGGCTGGTGGGTTCGAACCCGGCCTGGGCCTGCTAAACAACAATGACAACAACAACAACAAAATAGCCGGGTGTTGTGGTGGGTGCCTATAGTCCCAGCTACTCGGGTGGCTGAGACAAGAGAATTACTTAAGCCCAAGAGTTTGAGGTGGCTGTGAACTGTGACGCCAAAGCACCCTACAAAGGGCGACATAGTGAGACTCAGTCTCAAAAATATATATGTTGGCTCAGCGCCTGTGGCTCAAGCGGCTAAGGCGCCAGCCACATACACCTGAGCTGCCAGGTTCAAATCCAGCCTGGGCCTGCCAAACAACGACAGCTGCAACCAAAAAATGGCCAGGCCTTGTGGCGGATGCCTGTAGTCCCAGTTATTTGGGAGGTGGAGGCAAGAGACTTGCTTGAGCCCAGGAATTGGAGGTTGTTGTGAGCAGTGATGCTACAGCACTCTATTCAGGGTGACAGCTTGAGGCTGTGTCTCAAAATATATATATATATATATATATATATATATATATATATATGTAAATAAATAAAATGGGGTCCTAGCCCACACCTGACTCCTTCCTCCCAGCACCCAGTGAGGGACTCTCCTGAGCCTCCCGAAGCCTCCTTCATACAAGCAGTGCCTTCCCTCCTCAGTGTCCCCTCCACAGCTATGCTGAGATCCCCTCCAATCTCCGAGCAAGGGGACCATGCCCTCCCTGCCCCATCCCCTCTTCAGTCCTGACCCCCGGCAGAATTGGCCTCTGAGAAGCGCTCAGAGAGGTGCATTAAATGCAAGTCAGGGATGGAGAGCACTGAGTCCCTGAGGCTGGCCGTCCTGGCAATTGAATTCTTCTTTGTTCAAAATTAGAATTCTGGGGTGAAGAGCAGCCTCTCTTTTGCACAGACCTTGAACAAGCATTGCTGCTGCATCCGCAGTTCCCTTCTGTCCCCGTCACGGTGCCC
Organism: Arctocebus calabarensis; assembly: GCA_963573935.1. Lineage (NCBI taxonomy): Eukaryota > Metazoa > Chordata > Mammalia > Primates > Lorisidae > Arctocebus > Arctocebus calabarensis. The sequence continues at coordinate 24,741 of CAUYON010134961.1, read as the reverse complement.
GTGCCCTGGGCCGTGGGGCTGACACGGCGCCCACTGTCCCGGGAAGGCCCACGGGCAGGCCGGATGCTGGCAGAAGGCAGCCCAGGTGGGTCTGCAAGGGGCCGCAGGCTGGGCAGAACCACACACGAGGAACAGCAAGTGTAATTGCTCTGTGGTGATTCTTCTGAAGTTGCTTTAACCTTGACAGCCGGCTCAGTGTAGTGAAAGGAAAAAAAAAAACCCCGAGAGAGAGCTGCGGCCTTCTGGTTGGCACGGTGCCTTCTGCACACTCCCTCCCAGACGAGCACCCAAGGGGAGGCGAGGACATGCGTCATTAGGTTGCCCCTCGCACCTTACTCCACACCTCCTGGCTCTGCTCCAGGCCTGGGAATGAAGAGAGAGCATCACAGGAGGGCCATGCAACGTGCGGGGAGAGGAGGCTCCCTCCACCAGGGCTGGTGGGAAGGTCGCGAGGGCCCTGGATTAGGTGAGACAGTCCTGGATTTTGACTTCGCAGAAACAGAGCATCACGGGATTTTTGAGCTGGAATAGCTGTACTAACCTTCCCATTTTACAGATGAGCAAACTGAGCCCCACAGAGAGGAAAGGACTTACCCAGGGTCTCCAAGGTAGAGATAAAAACTGAAGCCAGCTTTCCTGCATGTTAGGTATACAGGACTTTGGCATTGAAATGAATGCTATTGACCCCACCTAAATTCACATGCTGAAGCCTTAATCCCCAATGTGGTGGTTTGTGGAGGTGAGGTCTTTCAGAGATGATCGTGTCATAAGAGTGGAGCCCTCAGGAATGGCAATAGTGTCCTTGTAAAAAGAGACAGGAAAGAAATGTAATCTCCCTGTCCACCCTGTGAGGACACACACAGCTGCCATCTACAAAGCAGGAGTCAGGCCTTCACCGGAAACAGAATCGCCCTGGACTTCCCAGCCTCCAGAACTGTGAGTAATAAATTTCTGTTGCTTAAGCCACCCAGTCATCCTGAACTAAGACAACTTCTGTCCCTTCTGAGGCAGCACGGAGCTGTGGGAAGGACACAAATTCTGGGTTTCAATCCAATCCCAGATATCCCAGATGAGTATCAGAAGTTGCTCCACTTCCCTGAGCTTTGATTTCTTCATCTGTAAAATGGGGCAGCACACAGGACCTCTCCAGGCTGCTGGGGAAACTAAATGGGACAATTTAAGTGGAGCAGCTGCACGGGGTGGGAGCACCAGTCCTCCTACTTCCTCCTCACAGCCTAAGGCCCCCCTGTTGCTTCCTTCCTGCCCCTACCCTCCAGGCCCTCTCTCACACTTGCTCTCCTTTACTCCCTTGCTGGCAAGGAGCCCTGGAGTTTGGGGGTGGCCCTTCCCAGCAGACCTTTGTGGTAGGACACCCCTCCCCCCGTCTGGCCCCATCTGTCTCCTTTCTGGTCCCCTCACCTGCCCCAGGCCAGAGGCAGGAGCCCTGGCTCACACCTGACAGCTTTTGCTTTGCCCAGTGTGTCCTGGGCTGCCAGGCTGTGGTGTTGCTGTGTTCCTCAGCGGGGGGTGTGCACAGGGGCCCTGAGATAGGAAGGTGGCAGGGTTGACCTCCCTGGAATTCTCTGATCCCAATGCCCTGGCCTGACCTGTAGTCATGAGTCTGCCCTCCGAGCCTGGGCAGAGGAGAGGCCAGGAGGATCCAAAACCTTAAGTCATCTGCACAAGAATCAATTGAACAACTTGGCCTGTTGGCTTTGTTGCGATGAAACCCATCTACCAGGGCAGCTTGAGGAAGACAAAAGGCACCAGAATAAAGGAGACCTAGGATCAAGTGACAGATTTGCTACTTCCTACCTGGGTGACACCAGGCCAGGTGTTTCCTCTCTTTGGACCTCAGTTTGTCCATCCATAAGATGGAAGTAGTAGACCAGATAATTTCTGAAGACCCTTTCAGACTCTTGATTCAACAGTTTCAAGTTAAATTATGAGATCTCAGTGGCTAGAAGTAGGTTTCTGGATCCTCAACCACACTTCCGAGCACTCCATTTCAGGAATATGTACGTTTTATATAAAGTATATGATATAAAGAAGGTTGCAAAAACATAGGATGCCAAAGCCACAGAGATGTGGGGGTTATACGAGGGGGAGGTCAGCACTGCGCATAATGGAAAGATACAGAGATTCTGGGAACCCAAGATGAGACAGCGTGGGCTGGGCCAGAGCCCATAGGCCAGCCTGGAACTGAGGAGCACGGGCACAGACAGAGGGGTACTGCAGACAGCCCAGCATGCTGAATGGAAGAGAGAATCCCCAGGGTGCAAAGAAAAGACTTCAAGTCCTTATCCCACTCTCAACCATCCTTGCAAACAGTCACCAGCCCTGGGACATCAAATTATGGTTACAGTCTTCCTGCCTTTCCACTCCTTCTCAACTTTCATACCTAAAATGGTCCTGCCCCTAAGAAGGCCTGGTGGCATAGCCCTCAAAGGCCCACTAGGAGTTCATATCATCATAATTTTTGTTTTTTCAATAAATGCCAGTTGTAAATTTTATTCTATAATAAATATGTATTTTTTCTAATATAAGGAACAATGTTTAGATTATTAGGTAACTAATGTACTATTGCATGGTGAAAATCTAAACTCTGTAGCTTCAAGAATCTTGAGCAAAAGTCTTCTTAACAAATGATATTGAGAAAACTGGATATCCATAGGCAAAAAAAAAAGAAAAAGAAAAAGAAATTTGGACCCTTGCCCAATATACCAAAGTTAACTCAAAATGGATCAAAGACCTAATGTAAGAACTAAAACTATAAAACTCTTAGAAGAAACCACAGGAGGAAAGCTTCATGACGTTGAATTTGGCAACGATTTCTTGGATCTGACACTAAAATCATAGTCAACAAAAGGAAAAATAGTTAAATTTGGGGTTCATCAAAATAAAAAAATACTTTAATGCATTAAAAGACACTATTAACAGAATGAAAAGGGAACCCACAGAATAGGAAAAAATACTTGCAAACCATGTGCAGTTACATGTCACTTACCAGTGAGGATACTTTCTGAGACATGCATCAGTAGGCGGTTTTGTCATTATGTGGACATCACAGAGTGTACCCACTCAAACCTGGATGACGTAGCCTGCACACACCCGAGCTACATGGTAGAGCCTATTGTTCTGACCAGTATTATATATGCGATCAGTTATTGACCAAATGTTGTTATGTGGCTGTATCTACTCAGAGGTTAATATCCAGAATATACAAAGAATTATTTGCTTGAGCCCAAGAGTTTGAGGTTGCTGTGAGCTATGACACCAGGGCACACATTCTACCAAGAGTGACAAAAAGAGACTCTGTCTCAAACAAAACCAAAAAAAAAAGAACTGTAATTCAATAAAAATAATCCGGTTAAAAAAATGGACAAAAGACTCAAATAGGCATTTCTCTACAAAAGTTATACAAATGGCCAAAAAGTACATGAAAATATGATCAATATAACTAATCATTAGAGAAATGCAAATCAAAACCATAATGAGATACTATTTCATACTCATTAGGATGGCCAAGATAAAAAACAAACAAACAAACAAAAAAACCCCCAGAAAATAGTAAGTGTTGGAGAAGATGTAGGGAAATCCTCATGCATTGCTGGTAGGAACATTCCATATTGGTCTAGCCACTACAGAAAACTGTGCAGCGATTCCTCAAAGAATTAAACACAGGATTTATCATGTGATCCAGCAATTCCACTTCTGGGTATCTTACAAAAGAAATGAAAACAGAGACTCAAACAGTATTGTACATCCATGTTCATAGCGACATTATTCACAATATACAAAAGGCAGAAGCATCCCAATTGTCCAAAATGTGGCATACACATGCAAGGGAATGTTATCCAGCCTGTAAAAGGGAGGAAATTCTGACATGCTACAACAGGGATGAACCTTCAGGACATTAGCTAAGCCATACAAGCCAGAGACAAAAGGACAAATGCTGTCCAATTGTATGAGGTACTGGGCAATAAAGTTCACGGAAATAGAAAATAGAACGGTGGTTGCCAGGGGCTAGGAGAGAGGGCACCGTGGAGTTAGTGTTCAGCGGGTTCAGAGTCTCAGTTGGGAAAGATGAAAAAGTTCTGGGATGGATGGTGGCGATGGCTGCATCACCGTGTGAATGTACTAATGTCACTGAACTGTGTAAGTTAAAATGTGATATTTAATGTTACATATATTTTATGACAAGGTAAAAAGGGAATCTCTAAAAAACAGACACCTAAGTTGGAGAAGCACTGGTTTAAAGGGTCCAGGCTAGTTTGGGAGTATAGGCATATTTCTGAGCTGGTAAATGTTCTATTTTAATCTGCAAAGATAGCTTAAAGTCAAGTTGCCCTAGGGTCCCTCACACCACTCAAGATAAGAACACATTGGATTTGGCAGAGCTGCTGTTGGTGGCCCAATGTGGTTCCTGTTACTTCATGACTCAGGGCTCTGCAGTCCCGCCTCATGCCCAGCATCTGGGGTGACAGGGAGGGGTTTTGCCAGACAGTGAGACACTGTTTACTGAGCTTTTTCTTATCCTAGACTTTCTCTTATGCATGTAGATAAGACAGGTCTGGCGGAATCTAAGAATGTAGAAGACAGGGAGGAAATGGAAGGACAGACTTCTCTCTCTTCTCTACCCCAGCCTTTCTGGGGAGGCCTGAGACCAAAACCACAATGCAGCGATCGCCCAGAACCCACACGACAGAGCACTGTGGGACGGAAAGCAGAGACGGGGACCCAGGAAACACGATAATTAAACAATACAGTGAAAGCTTAAATTTCCAAGTTAAATCTCGGGCATCATTTATAAAAGTTAACAGGACATATTTAATTTAGGAATTGGCTCACGTCCTTCTCTTTACAGTTGAAACCTCATAAATGAAATATACTGGATCATTGCCCAGTGCGGAAATAAAAGTTATGAATAATGTTTCTATCTCAATCATTGTCAGTGCTTTAATATTCCTAATTACTTTAAAAAGCTAGATATTCAATATAGGAAAACTTTTTTTCTTTTTATCTTCACTTGTGAGATTAGTGCAATTTAATAAGAGTCACTCTGCCGTCTTTATTCAGTATAAACTGACATTTCATCCTTTCACTCTTCATTATTATATGGGATGGAGGTTTATGACCAAGCATGCAGCCACTCCATTTGCCCATATTGGTCCCTCTAACAGCTCAGAATTATCCACAATAGTTGATGTGTCTGCCATCCAGGCAAATAGGCACTATCTCACTTCTTTTGTGGAGCAGAAAGAAATCAGTCCAGACCTTAAAGAAATTTGGCTAGAAGATTATAAGTTTGCAAAAAAATGAAAAGTCCCCCACCCTTACCCAAATACTATATTTGTCCTCTTCATGAATGTCATAAATCCCCTTGGTGGCCACAAAGGGCAGGTCAGAGCAGACAGTATGATGAAGAATCTTTATAACCCTTCTTGCCACTTCCAGGAATTTATCCTAAGAGGGAACTAGGACAAGTGGGTGAAAAGATATATGTGTAAGAAAAATCACTGCAGCATTTTCACATGGGGACACAAGTTCTTATCCATAAGCCTGCAATCCAAATATCTCTAAAAAGTTCAATTTAAAAAAATTCCTTTAGAAGCAAAATCTGCGTGAAACTGATTTGAGATTATGTATTATCTTGATGCCACAAGATGTGAAAAGTCATATGTCACTTCAGAAATATCATTTTTACCCAGGGTATTGCCCAGACCTCATGAGAGTAGATGTCTCAAACAATATAATCACCATATACTTCCTGAACTTTGAAAAATTCTAAATTCTGAAAACAACAGGACTCAAGAATCTTGGATTAAAGGATGGTGGGCCTATAACAGTGAAGAATCAGAAATAACCTAAATACCCATCAGCAAGGGACTAGTTAAATACATTTGGTAATCCATAGAATAAAATTCTATAAGGTCATTAAAAATTCAAAGGGAGATTCATGTTTATTGACAAAGAAATGATACCTATCTCATCAAGATCTATTTCAACCTTAGGCTGTATTAATAGAGGTTGAGCATCCAGAAAGGAGAGTAAAATAATTAAGAGTTCAGGATCAGGACCTAGGTGTTTGCTTGGGTGATAGTCTTGGCCTCACTATTTATTAGCTGTGTGTCTGTTGACCATTCTTTTTTTTCTTTTTCTTTTTTTTTTTTTTTGAGGCAGAGCCTCAAGCTGTCACCCTAGAAAGAGGGCCGTGGCATCACAGCTCACAGCAACCTCCAATTCCTGGGCTCAAGCGAGTCTCTTGCCTCCGCCTCCCAAGTAGCTGGGACTACAGGCATCCGCCACAATGCCTGGCCATTTTTTGGTTGCAGCCGTCTTTGTTGTTTGGCGGGCCGGGGCTGGATTCGGACCCGCCAGCTCAGGTGCACGTGGCTGGCGCCTTAGCCCATTGAGCCACAGGCGCCGAGCCTGTTGACCATTCTTTAAACCCTTTGTGCTTCATTTGTAAAATGAAACTAAATAATAATTCCTATACTATGAGAGTTTTATGAAGATTAAATGAGCAGATAGGTAAATGAAGTGCCCTAGTCCATATTAAAATTCAATAAATAGTAGGTATCTCCATTATTATTTTTCATACTGGTCAGACCAAGCTTACAGCTGGATGATCAGATAAAGCATAATAATTAAGAGGAATAAAGCCCACAGACAATGGTGGGAAAACAGATGGGGAAGGCAATCTAGATGATATTATATGAGAAGCAAAGGAACTGGTAGAAGAAAAGTTTGGAGGGGGAAATGATCGCCATCTTCTAATACCTGAAGGGCTGACCCATGGAAGGGGGCTCTGGTTTCTTCTATGCAGCCTCAATGACTCTTACAACTGCTCTGAGATGACTGACCTTTATACACACAGTCTCTGGCCTTCTCCAGTGACAGGCATGGCAAGGGAGGTCATGGTGATCCATCACCCTGCCTTGGCCTTTATCATGGGCAAGAACCAACCAGTAGAAGCTAGAAATAGATTTTCACTGGATAGACGGAAAACTTCCCAACAGTGTGAATGTGCTCCTGCAGGAGGTAGTGAGCTTCTTGTTACTGGAGGGATTCCAAGCAGAGTTTGGAAAGCTTTTAGGAGCCATCTTTACATTCAATGCCTGGAATGATATTCAAGGTGAGAACCTATAAATTCCTTTAATTCGATGCTTGTCCCTCAAAACTAGGTTGGAACCCATCTTTTAGAACTTCCTACGGGTTCAGGAATACATACCTTTGAGTAGACGCAGAAGTGGTGGCTCTTCAACCCATAAGGGTAGACTTGATTGAGAGGAAACAGATTTTGGGTTGCTCAGCACCAAGTACAGTGACCGAGTTGGGCCTTCAATTAGACAGCTCAGTAGCATGGCTATTTCCATATATGCTTGGTAAATTCACTCTGGGGGAAAGACTCACTCTATAAATTACTTAGCTCATCAAATGCTATTTTCATTCCATCACTTCCACTAGACTGGAAACTCTGAGAAGACACAGACCATGTCTAGAAGAACCCCAGGGCCTGCCCCCCTGCTCAGCAGTCCTGAGCACACAGTGAGCATGGAACACACTTATACCGATTGATGATTTATATGCACTCAGGGCCCCCATGAACCAGGCTGTATGTCAACCTCCAACAGGCCGCCCTCAGCATCAGAATCCAACAGCAGGCTTCACCTAACCAACTTAGATGTTTTTACATCAAAGATTCATCACAAGCAAAGTTGCACCAAACGAAACACAGGTAAGGAGGGAAAAGCCCAGACATTTCCCCCAACATGTTTTCTGCAGAGAAGGATTCATCTTCAACTGTGGTTTTGGCAGAGAATCTCCCCCGCACCCCCATAGCTGTCAGATATACTCTACCCTCTTGGTGTCAGCCCCACAGAAGAGACATTGCCCTGTGTCACTGCAGGTCACTGGGTCAGCCCCAAGAGCATCTGTCTCCACTTCCCTGGAGAATGTGCACTGTCTACCCACAGAAATGTAGGAACACAGATCTGCTCTGAGTGTCCTGTTCTCCTACTTTTGGAGACACACAGATATTCCAGTGGTCACCAGTCTCAACCCCCGAGCCTCTTCAGGCACCCACCAAACTGAGCCTTAGCACCAGCAAAACTGAGGGTCAGGCCTAGACCATGGCGCCCTCCAGGGTCTGTGCTCTGGGTGGTGTGTCAATCTTGCGTCCGCTGTTGAAAGATCATGGCTAGATGTGTTCCATCAAAGTTGTCCAAAAGGACCCCACATTTCCCTGTTCATGTAACACACAACACTTCCACAGACCCCGCTCCCCAGTACCATCACATATTGACAGCAACAGTGCCTCCTCCCTGACGCCCTTGGTGGCTCAGGCAGCCCATCCAGAGTCACTTGAGCTTGACACAAGAACTTAGCATGCACTCAGCACAGTGCTCCCCAAGTCAGAAGCAGGGGACCATCCAACCCCCAAAGACCCCAGACTCACCGCTGGAGCAGTCGGGCCCTCCCCAGCCAGGCTCACAGTGGCAGGTATCCGGGGAAACGCAGCGGCCATGCACACACTCTTCTGTACACAGGGCTGAGGGGTATGGGGTGGGGGGTGGGGGAGAACAAGAACACACAGTGAGAACCAGCCATCGTGTCAAGGAGCACATAATCCACTTTGCCACATCTCCCGGTCCCTGGGACGCTCAGAGAGCTTCACGGGCTTGGGGGAGAAGCGAGCCACGCCTGACCCGAGTCATTTAATTAGCTCCAAAATGGATCCGACAGGAGCACACTTCATCCCAGCCCTGTTTCCGAAAATGAAACCCAAGGAGACATGGTCTCCTTGGTGGCTTTTCGAGCGTATTTCCTCCCAGGTTTAACACTGCAACTGTTAAACCAACTGCAACCCTGAAGTTGCCACTGCAACTTCGAAGTCCACACTCCTCTCTCTTTCCCCATCTGCGCAGGAAATGACCTGTCCCCTCTCGTCCTTCGCTTCCCCTGTTTCTCTCTGCAGAGGCCCAGGACTGTTGGTCCACCTGACAAGACGAAGCTCCTCTCGCTTTCCCCCACCTTCCTGCCCTCCTCCCCAAATGTCCCTATTTTGGGGCTCTCAAATGTCAGCAAATCTGCAAAGTACACAAATGCTGAGGAAAAAAGCAACAGCTAATTATAAGAAAGTAATTAAGAGAGACATCCACGATGATGATAATTGTAATTAGAAAGTGCCTGGTAATTTCTTATCACGCAGTCAAATGCTACAGCCTCCTGAGGTGGGAAGCTCCCCTGCAAGCTAAGTTTCCCTCAGCTGCTCCCGTGCCAAGGCGGCTTATTGACAGCAGTTTGAGGAAGGAAGATTATTCTTCTCTTCCTTTGACAGAATTCGCATTTTCCCAAGGTCATCTCTGGCTCCTGAGAGATCTGCCCTACCATCTAATCTATCAGTGGAGGATTACAAAAAACCCCACTTTCCACCCCCACCGATTCTGAAAGCCCGGGAAATCAGCAGCCACCATCAACCCTCAATTTCTTTGAAGGGTCTAGGTGAAGGCTTTTTGCTGAAAGCGACTTAGAGACTCCTCTCTGCCTGGTATTGGCCTGGGTTGGGGAGCAGGGGGCCCCCTATGCTGCTGCCACTGACCTCTCAACACTCACCCTGCTGCCACATCCACACCCATTGCCTGGCTTGAATGCCACAGGGAGGGCACTGTCAGGGTAGACAAGGCCCATTTTACGGTTGGAGTGGTCCGCTGGCCCTCCAAACACAGAGGCTGATCCTGAAGCTGCTGCCTCAGCTTTGCCCAGGGCCCCAGGCAAGGCAGACCCTTGGAGAGCCATCTCAGATGCCCCATGGTTTGTGGTCTGGAGCCTGCCCAGCCACTGCAAGCGTGGGACCTGGTATGTCTGGAGAGCTTGGCACCTTCTCGGGGCTACAGGTGGCTTTAGGGGAGGGTTCTGGTTTGTGCTAAAGATGCCCACAGTACCAGAGCCTTGCTCCTGATTCTTGGAGCCCCTGGGAGCACCTTCTTCTTAGTGGAGAAGCAAGCTGGGGCCTGACCGTGGGGACCAGCTCCACATAGAGCCACAACCAGCTGCTCACCTGGCAGCTAGCAAGACCCTGGCCAGTCCTTCTTGCTGCCCTGGTTCCCCCTGTTCACAGTGGACTTTCCCAACAAGCTCGAATGTCCCCGTGATACACTGGACACCAGGCATGCATCCGCTGGGCCCCCATCAGAATCCAGCCCTGTCTTCATCCCCGCCCCAGGCGGAGGTCCCGGCACACCCCTCCGCGGGGCCCATCTGTGTTCTAGCTTGTCGGATTAGCTTGCTGACACCTCCAACTGCTTTCTGACTGCAGAGAGCAAGACCTGTGGGGCCTCTGCCGAGGACAGCAAGAGCGGGCAGTGAATCGTGACCCTGCCTAGTGTGAGGGCTTGAAGAGACCTCAGAGAAAATCGTTTTATATGTGGAGAAGCTGAGGCCCAAGTGTACGTGACCTCACAGAGAGGAGCCAGGGTGGAAGGAGCTTAGGGGATGAGGCCTCCGCAGGGGGAGGGGCCAAGAGGGCCCAGCGCTGCACGTGCCTTCCTGCCCATGCAGCTCAGGGGCTGCGGGAGCCAGTCCAGAGGGAACAGCATGGGGGTGAGCCGGCGAGGGCTGGAGACAGAGGCCACAGGAGCTGCTTCAACACACTGAGCGCCACTCAGGGTGGGGCCAGGTAGCAGGATTGATGAGCTTGAGGGAGGAGGGAGGGAAATCTGAGAAGGAGACCACCAGTGACCTACCCACCCACCTCTCCTCTGCCCTTGGAGACCTGGATCACTGGCCCTCCCGCACCCTGTCCCTAGCTGGGAGGCTATGGCCTTAGGGTGCTCTAAGCAAGTGCCACACTATACTGCCTTTTCCCTTGGTCCCTCCCCTAAGTCCCCTAGGGCAGTCTGTAGAGTACCTTCCCTCAGACTGCAGACACAGACCCCAGCTCAGCCCTGGATCCAGCTCCCTGGCCCCTGGTGACACTATGCGTGGAGGACAATCATTCCACAATCCCTGGGCTTGACTCGAGGGATGCAGGTGGCATCCCTGTGTTCCCTCCGGACTTCATTGTCCCCTCCCTCCCCCATTGCCTGGTGTTGTGCCTGCACTATTTGCTTGTCAAAACCTCAATCCATTCATATTTCATAGGTATTGTTTAGACAGTGTTGTTTGAAGCATGAAATATTGATAGCAAATACCCAAGGCTCAGATTGCCATATTTGGAAATTGGGCCACTGCGTGTCTGAGCCCCTAGTGGGGAGGGGCCGGGGTGCTTCAGGGAGAGTCTCCTGGGGAGGGTGGAGGTGAGACCTGTGAGAGCCCTGACCTCCCTGGGGCTAGGGAGGCTGACTCCTTTCCTGGGACCAGAGGAGCCCAGCAGTGGACAGCCTCTCTGCAGGGGCCTGGGGTTATCTGGCAGCTGCTCCTAGAACATATAGCCCCCCCAGCTCTTTTTGACCCCAGACCCCACATGAGCTGACCACCTGGGAGAAGCTGGGTCAGGGTGCTCAGAGGACCTACAGGACTGCGGGGCAGGCTCGGGCCAAACCCAGCTGCTGCCTGTTGTTGTAAATAAAGTTTTTTTGGACCACAGCCTCACCGTCATTTACAAATTGTCTACTGCTGCTTTTGCACTACAAGGACAGACTGGAGTAGCAGTTGCCACAGAGACTGATGGTCCACAAAGCCTAAAATATTTACTATCTGGTGCTTTATTGGTGGGGGCGGGGGATCCTCTGGAAAGATTCTGGGCTTGTCTGTGAGACATTTAAGGTCTCTTTGTCTCCCTTCTGTCCTATCATTTCTCACGCTCCTGGATGACCAGATGGTAAAACAAGGACAAACCAGTGCCTAGGAAATACTAAATGACGCCGATCTCACTCTCAAAAAGAGCAAGGGCCGCCAAGCTGGGTAGCATGACCTTGCAGCAGCCACAGCTGCTGACTCCGCACTTTGCTTCATCTCTCTGTCCTCCTGGGGATGAGGAATATGGATGATCTAACGTACACTCGTCGCAATCAATGATCTTGCTCAGGTAAAGAACAGTGACTGTGTGGTGAGTAAAACAGAAGAAAAGAGGCCCAGAGAAATCCTTTCTGCCAGGTACTGAGTATACTGGGGTTCAGGGCTAGGTGTGGTGGCTCATACCTGTAATCCTGACACTTTGGGAGGCTGAGGCGGGAAGATCACTTGAGGCTAGGAGTTCGAGACCAGCCAGTGCAAAATAGACCCCATCTTTAAAAACATTTTAAAGACCCCATCTTTAAAAACATTTTATCTGGGCAACTTGGCACCTGTGGCTCAACAGGCTAAGGCACCAGCCATGTAAACCTGAGCTGGTGGGTTCGAATCCAGCCTGGGCCCACCAAACAACAATGACAGCTGCAACCAAAAAAAAAAAAAAAATTATCTGGGCATGGTGGTACCTGCCTCTAGTCCCTCTACTCTGGAGGCTGAGGCAGGAGGATGGCTTGAGCCCAGGCATTCTAGGCTGCAGTGAGCTATGATCGTGCCATTGTCCTGCAGCCTGGGCAAGAGAGGGGGAAACTGTCTCTAAAAAAAAATACTAGAGATCGGTATTACTCCTCCATTTACAGTTGGGAAATTAAACCACGGGAAGGGCTAAATAACTTGTGCAAATTCACATAGCTAAGAAGAGACTGTAGGAGATCGGTGCTTCTTAATCTTTAGACAATTTCCCGCCCCTTAATTATCCCCTCTGGTGAAATTCTAATCCCACAGGCATTCTGGGTATCTGTGCCTTACATGTCATCAAACTAAAAACTATTTTTCCCCCGAGAATACATGTGCTAGAGACTCTCCATCTGCCCCTCCACATCTACTTTCTATCTCCTCCACCTATGTCTGGGCCCCGAGAAGCTGACCCCCGTGGATGGCACTAACAGGCTCCTTGCCCTCTGGCTCTGGCTGGGCTCAGTCAGTGGGAAATGCCAGCAGGGGATGGGAGGGTGGGCGGAGGGCAAGGCTGGGTGAGGTGAGGTGGCAGTGGTCCTTCTCCCCTCCAGCTAAAGACTCCAGGGGTTACTCTGGCTGAGGGATGGTAGTGGCTGTCTTAGGTTGCTAGACCCAAACCCTGCACCCCCTATGTCCTGTTGGTTTCCCTTCAGCCTTCCCGTGCCTTTAGGAATCACCGTTAGGATGAAGCTCTCCTCAGTGATCCTCCGTAACATCCCAGCTGTTTCTTGATGGGTCCCTGACTGACTCAGTGGCCAAGCTGAGGTTTGAGCCTACCCCTGTGTGAGGCTAAATGCCCACCGTTAACTGCACGTTACACCACCCCATGGACCTAGATAAGTAAGTCCCATGGGTGGCTCTGTCACTGACTTGCATTGAGAACTTAGCCAAACCCCTTCCCTCCCTTGGTCTCTGTCGTCTGTGAAGTGAAGGGGTTGAATGACATGACTTTTTGGCTGACTGATTCAAGCTAAATTTGAGAAGAACCCATTCCATAATTTTGGGCATAGACTGTGGCATGGGGACAGACGCGTTCTGAGGTGTAGCTGGAAGGCGAGGGCATTAGTGGGTGAGTCTGCACAGCAGGCCAGCACCTGGGACAGGGATCCTGGCACCCAGCGGGGCTGTGTGTGAGTCACACTTTGGGTCTCCTCTGCAAACAAACCTCTGAGACAACACCAGCCCTTCCCTGACCAAAGGTGACCCATCTACCGCTCCTCCCTCACAGGGCACCCTCTGAATCAATTCTCAATTCTATTAGCATTCCGCTCAAGACAACCACAAGTCCCTGAGGTGTTTGTGGTAACATATTTTGCCTGGAGATTTGCAAATGGTCTTACCAGTTAATGGAACTATAAAAATTATGTACATGAAAAGGTTAAAATAAATAAAGACAACTTCCGTTTCCCTGGCCACCATCCTGATATCCAACTAGGACCAAAGAAGGCTTGGGGGTCAGGGAGAGGGTGGAGGCCTCCGAGAATTCTATGGTGTATGGCTTCTGGAGCTTGCCCTGACCCTGGCTCCCCGAGTACTCCACGCACACTCAGTAGCCCACCATTAGCATTCTTGGCAGGAGCCTGGGATCAGGTTGTCATTGGATTTAGCTTGGAAATAAAATGACCTACATCCAAGTGGGCCCAAGTGCCAATTCCAAGGTGACATGCTAAGCACAAATGATTTTGCCATGCCCAACGTCACATGGCACCTGAGGAGTAATCTCTGTGTGTGGTGGGCCTGGGGAGTCACAAAGTGGGGTTCTAAAATAATTCCTGAGAATACATGTGCTAGAATCACTCATCCCTTTAAAATTGCATCCCCTCCATAGCTGGGAAGAGCCAAAAAGCCTGGCCTTTCCTCTCAGCCCATCTAGAGTTGGCTTTTAATTGCTGTGGCCGCTTCTGTTCCAAGACATGAACAATTTTTTTTTAAAGCAGCATTTCACCTGCAGTGCTGATAAACTAAAAGGATATTAAGGGCCAAACATTCCTGGGCTGGGGACTGGGGCCTGCAGTACTCCCCCTCCAATCTGCCTAGCTGGCCCAGAGCCACTCCTCAGTTACCCAGGCAGTACCCTTGCTAATGTGCATTCTCTGGGGGTACAGTATTGTCTAGAAGCCACTTATTCTGCAAGTCCTTGAGCATCCTCTCTGGTCCTCAGTTTCCTCATCTGTAAAATGGCCCTTGACTTAGCAAGTGAATGCAAAGAGCAAATGAGTGAACTCACGCATGGCACCTAGAACAAGAGTTAGTTATAACTGTTGCCTTTTTTTTTTTTTTAAAGACAATTATTATTATTATTATTATTCCTCTTCCCAGGACTGGGCAGAGGAGCATGGCACCATGCATTCTCAGGCTCATTTCTAGCTGAGGATGATGGAATACACTGAGTTAGACCTGAAAAAAATTCCTTGTTCATCTGAGGCAGGGAGGGGAAGACAGTAGCATGGACAAAACTATAGGGGTTGGGATTAGGGACGGGAAGGAGGAGACGCAGTCCAGGGTCAGCTCAGTAGGAATGATAACCTACCCCAGGCAGCAGCGGGCGTGCCCCTTCCGGTTCTCAGAGAAGGGGAGCCTGGAGTGAAAGGAGGCCACAGTCCTGTTGCCAGGCCCCCTCTCTCACGGAGGCCTGTTGGTTTTGCGTCTGGAGGAAACATGAACTTGGGCAGCCTGGGGTTATCTGCACCCCCTGGGTCTCCCTGCCCTGTGTACCCTCTCCTCATCTGTGCAAATGCCGCGCACATGCGCATTCACTCATGAGTGTTTGCAGCCAGTGTGCTGGGCTCCATGGTCAGGGGCTATGGAGAGGAGTCCAAACTACACAGACTCCTGGGCAGTGAGTCTGCTCTTGTCCCCTTCCCCCAAAGAGCAGGGGCCTGGGTGCCACAGGGGGAATTCCTACTCTCAGGCAGCCCTCTGAGCACCACTGTCGACAGAGGGATAGAGCTGCACTCTGATTCCTACGGGCCAGGTCTGTGAGATCAGAGAGTGAACTTGGGAGCCATCAGGACTCAAGTTTGGGTTCCGCTGCTTGCTAGTTGAATCTCTGTGGGCTTTGGTTTTTTTCATCTGTAAAATAGGGACATTGATCCCTTACCTCATAAATCTGTTGCAAAATTAAATAGTTAATATATGTAAACTGCTTAGAACAATGCCTGGGACATGAGAACCTAGTTACTATTGTATTTTTTTCAAAGTCATCTACTCCATTTCCCTGCCTCTGAGCACTCACTCCAAAAGCATTTAGTAAGCACCCTCTGTGTGCTAGATGCTATAGTAGGTGCCAGGACTACCATAAGCAAATAAGCCCCAGCTCCTGCTTCATGGTACCGACAGTTTGATGGTAGGAGGGAGACAGCACCCAGGTGATGGAGCGAAGGAGTGAACCAGTGCACAAGGACACTGAGGCATTACTGTGCTGAAATGACAGCCAGGGCAGAATGCAAGATGAGCCCCAAGAGGAAGTAGACAGTTATGCCATATGTTGGGAGGCAAGGGAAGGCATAAGAAGGGCTTGAAGAGAAGGTGACACTTGATATTTATTAGGGACCTACCATGTGCCAGGCACTAGTATCAGCCTTATCCACCCCCGTGGACCATCAGAGAAATTTTCCTTAAGCTCTCTGCATGACTTTCTTTACTTTCCTTCATTCAGCCCTCTTACTTCTCCAGCGGGACTCTCACACCCTGCTGCCCTCAAATTTTGCCAACAGAGCTCCTTCTGGTTGTGAATGACCCCATCCTCCCCACGCAGGGCCTTCATACAGCCTGGAAAAACCTGACTGTCCAGCAATCCCACCACTTACTTGTGTTTACCTTTTGGCATGACCTTGGATGCCACTTCCTCTGGGAAGCTTCCCATGACTCCACTGTCCCCTACCCAGCTCCTAGGCCAGGTGAGGTCCCCTCACTAGTCCCAGTATCTGGCTAGCCCCATAGGCCACTGACTTCTCTACACTACTTATCTGTCTCCCACAACCTCCATGAAGGCAAGGCACGGACCTCTCTATTCATCCCTATGTCTCAGCACCTAGGTGCCTGACGCCTGGCAGGGGCTCCACGAAGAGGAGGTGAATGAATAAGCGTCTGCATCTGCAGAGGGCCTCTCCCTTCTCGCTCCCTCACCCAGGCCGTAACTGCTCACTGGGCCATGCCCACTGGTGAGAACATAATTAACCGAAGAGACCACAGCAATACTAAGCCTCAAATCCCTCCTTGGTGGGGCAGCAAAATACTCTTTAGAAAAATTACAGTGATTGCCCAGCTAATAGACAAGGATTGTCACAACAAAGCCCAATTGGAAAGATTTGAGCCTGGGGTCCGGGCCTCCCCATTCCAGCCTGAAGCCCCAAGGGCCATCTAGCATCAACTGCCAGTGTCAGGTTACAGACTGCCCTAGGGACTGCTCACGTATCTACTAATCACCCCCAAGATATCAGCCGCCTCACTTCAACATGGTTTAACATTAATAATTGTTTATCAACTAAAACCATCAACTTGTCAGAACATTCCTTTTGAGCTCCCACATAAAGCAATCAAGGCAGGACCACCAGGCCTGATAAAAACTCTCATTTGGTCCTGCAGGGCCCAAATCTGCCTGTGGCCTCTCCTGGTACCTCCAGCCTTCTTGACTTTGTAAAGGATTTTCCCGGCTGAGCTGTTCAAACCACCAATACTGTATTCCTGCAAAGAGCAACAGCTTTTCAACTTGTTAATGATGTTGAAGCATACGGCCTGAGTCAGCAACCCCCAGCACACGACCCAAGAAAATCTTTTTCTGGGTCTTTTTTTTCCCCATTTGACAGATGCCAGGCTTTCTCCAGAAAGACACATTCCAACTGATTGATTTTTTTTTCCTTTGGGAAATTGATCCTCACCACCTACGAGGAAAGCAAAACATGAAGCTTGTCAAGCATTTTTTTTTAATGCTCTGATTTAAAAACTCAGAGCAACACGCCTTCCTCAAAGATGTTGGCCTCTTCTCACAACCACACACAATAGAGTCCCAAATGAGGTAGTGCTGGAAAGAGGGACAGATGGGTGGTGCCCACCACCTGGGAGGCCTGAGGTGGAGAGAAGTGGTTAAGCGCCTGGGTTTGAGTCCCGGTCCTTCTACTTAGCTAGGAGGCCCTTGAGTCGATTAAAATCACTCAACATCTGAAGGCTTGAATCTACAAAGTTGGACCTATAACATCACCTAAATAAAGGGTTGTGAGGCTAAACAAGATAATGCTGAAAAGCGTTTAGCAGTGTTCTGCCCCCAGCAAGGGGCCCAGAAATCCCAACTCTATTACCATTGACTTTGGGGGAGACAGCACATACTTGCCTCTCAAACCTGCTGAACTCAGGGACTTCAACAGACTCAGAACCACGGCATCTACAGGGCAGAGGGGCCAAGTAATGACACAGTCCCCTCTTCTACCACTCCTGCTGGTGTTCACTGCCCCTTTACCACACCCCACGCCAACCCTCTCCAAAAATGCTTCTGCTGGCAGCAAACACAGTCACTCTGTTATAACTTTACTCCATTGCATCCACATCCTCAAGTAAGAACAGCTCTCCTCGTCAACCCCTGGGCCTTTGCACATGCTGTTCTGGTCTCCCTCACCACACCCCCAACCCCAGCACTCTTCTCCTTCTGCTTTGTCTGGCTAACTCATCTCTCAGGCCTCTCTCTAAATGTTGCTTACTTTAGGAAGCTGACTCTGGACACCCTCAATAGGGTAGATGTCCCTGACACGTGTTACCTAGCACCTGCCCCCGCATCTTAGCACAGGTCACTTGTCCCTGTTTTGCTTGTTTGACTGTCTTCAACACTAGACCAGAAGCCTCTGAAGTGGGATGGTGTTTCTCTCTCTCATCCTGGTATCCTCAGGGTCCTGTATGTGCGCCGAGTAGACGCTTAGTAAATACTTGTTGACTGTATGAAAGAACAAATCAATGACGCCCCCTCCATTTATGAACAGCTCTGATCACTCCAGAGCTCTTTGCTTCATTGAGCTGAATCTGCCTCATCAGAACCTGCCAGTGTTGGTGCAAAGTCTTCCCTTTCCTGCTCCTCAGCCCACCCTTAGATTCCATGTGACAAACCGTCAGGGGACATTTTCCTGTTAGGATCTGAAGCAAGCTGGAGACAGAGTGACAGGAACCCACAGCTTCTGAGGAGGGTGTTGTGGGGACAGTGCCCACCATGGAGACATATCCTTCCTTGAAAATTAGTCTGCTGTCCTGGGTACGCAGCAAGGCTGCTGCCACCATTGCCCAATGAAGCCCACCCCAAGGCTCTTGAGCATTGTCCCTCCCACACCCATGGCAGGGGGAGCTTTGTGGTCCCTGTGGTTTTAAATCTCATTCCTATGAAAAGCTAGATCAGGAGCTGCTTAGCTCCCCTGACTCAGGCCTTTAGTAGAAATGACGCACAGCAGATGGGAGGGGCCCCTGTGAGGACCATCGTCAGGTCACTCCTCTCATCCTGGCCCTGTCTTCCCTCCCAGCATGTTGGCCCAGCCTGGGGACCCCTAAATTCCCTGGCAACCCTAGGAGTTTGTGCTTTATGCATTAGTCCTCACCAACACCACGTCCCTTTCACCGTGCCAGGGGTACCCTTCCTGCTGAGTTGTGTTTAGGAATTTCCTGCCTCCCCAGGAGTTTGCACTTCTTTGAAAAGACTTTTAATAACTGCCCTGGCCTGAGAGTCTAGAGGCCTCTGTCCTTGCCCCAGCTCTGTTAATTCCTTACACGAATAGGTCACACTCTTGGCCAGAACAAAGCTGGAGGTGGCAGGAAAGACAAACTCTGAGAGCTCTTGCAGAGTGACAGTCTCTGAACTGGGAGGTTCAGTCCTCCCTGACTAGAGCTTTAAGAAGTTGATTTTCATTCCCCCCATCCCAATCCATGCGCTGACTCAGGGTCAAGCCCAGAGTGTTTCCTTTCATTTCAAATAACTGTATTTAATGCTTTAACATTTTTAAAACTTTTTTCTTTTTGAGATGGAGTTTCACTCTGCTGCCCTGGGTAGAGTGCCATGGTGTCACAGCTCACAGCAACCTCAAACTCTTGGGCTCAAGCGAACCTCTTGCCTCAGCCTCCTGAGTAGCTGGGACTACAGGCACCCGCCACCAAACCAGACTAATTATTTTTTCTATTTTTAGTAGAGCCTAAGGTCTTGCTGTTGCTCAGGCTGGTCTCAAACTCCTGAACTCAAGCAATCCACCCTCCTTGGTCTTTCAGAGTGCTGAGATTACAAGCATGAGCCATCACACCCGACTAAATAATTTTCTTTATTTCTAAAATCAGCACCTGTCATACAGCTTCTCAGTGACAAAGCCAGAATTCAAACCCAGGGCTGCTGCACGCCCAGTGCCTGCCTGCCCCCCACCCTCCCCTGAGGCCACTCTAGCAGACCTAAGCCTGCAGGGCAGTCGGCCGCAAGAACAATGCTGGCAACAGGCTGGGAGAGCAGGGAAGGCTTCCCGGCTCCAGAGGAAACCCACAGACGGGCGGCACAGAGCGCCTCTGTGAGTAGACGAAGACTGTGGACATAGAGGACCAACCAGCTCTCCCCTCTGAACTCCACTGCTCAGAGCAGGGTCACCTGGGCAGACGATGCGCCGTCATCCCAGCTCTGGTGACCTGGGGTGGGGGAAACAGACACGCTGTTCTGCCCCTCCTGGGGTCACCCTGCCCATGACCCCCTCCCGAACACCCCTCACCCTGCAGCTACCAGGAGAAGCAGCAGAGATGAGAATGGGTGGAAAGACGCTCTCTTCTCTCCCAAACATTTCACCCACTGGCCTGACTCTGTATTTTGGGGAAAAAAGCACCACCTCAATGTGCTTGAACTTGAGAAATGACAAATGTGCAGTCATTTACTGCAGCTCTGTTGCTAACATTAAAAGCCTGGAAATAACTGAACTAGCCACCCACCAGGAAAAGGGTAAGTAAATTATGGGACAGACACATGGTGGAACACCATGCAGTCACAATGTGCAATCAGAGAGCCTTCGTGTCCTGATGAAGTACACAAAGCTAGACTTACCATGAACAAAAGAGAGACAACTGAATTCAGAATATGCTACCATTTATATAAGAATTAATGGCTCAGTGCCTGTAGCTCAGTGGCTAGGGTGCCAGCCACATACACCGGAGTTGGCGGGTTCAAATCCAGCCCAGGCCTGCCAAACAACGGACTACAACAACAACAAAAATTACCAGGTGTTGTGGTGGGCAGCTGTAGTCCCAGGTATTTGGGAGGATGAAGCAAGAGAATCGCCTAAGATTTTGAGTTTGAGGTTGCTGTGAGCTGTGACGCCCACCGCACTCTACCCAGGGTGACATAGTGAGACTCTATCTCAAAAAAAAAAAACCAAAAGAAACAAACAAAAAACTTAAAAGTATAGGGAAAAAATACATATATACTTCCTTTTATACGCATTAAAACCCCGTTAACATCGGTTCCTCTAGGAAGAAGGAATTGAGAGAAGAATTTACACCGTACCCTCTTTCGTAACTGCTACATTTTGAGCCAGAAGAATGTGTTACCTGTGCAGAAAATAAATACCACTAATATTGTAAAATAAACAAATAAATAAGGCACTCTCCAGAAGGCCTCTTTTAACATATAAAAGGATCCTCTGGGAGAGGAAGCACAGTAACATCCATATCAGTCCCAGTGACAGTGACTGCGACTAGAGCAGAGCCCTGAGGGAAGGGGCTCGGGACTGGCAAGCAGCCAAGGTTTATTCCAGTCAAGGGGCCAATGCTCGGCCACTGCCTGAAGGTCAGTTCTGTGGCTGAGTTGGGGCCTGAGGCCTCCTCTCCCCAGTAATGAGCTGGTCCCAGCCTAGCCCCGGACACCGGCAGGTTCCCGGGGTCCCCTGGCACCTGGGAGAGGCGTGAGGTTGGCAGAGCAGTGACGTCCCCGCAGCTGTTGGTCTCAGCACAACATGGGGACCCCCAGCAGGTTTCCCAAGATGATGTCTACTCCTGTTCCATAATGAGAGCAGTATCGATTTCTTCGACGCATGTTCTCCCTCATTCCAACTTTCACCGACCTAATGGAGAAGACCTTCCTCCCTCCCCCTTCCTCGCCAGCATCCTTCCCTCTCCCAGGCCTCCCCTGCACACTTTTGCTTTCCTTCCCTCACTTGCTCCTTAATTAATTTGCAGCCCTGCTCTAAGCACCTTCTGTGGGCCAGACACAGACACCGAAGCCACAGAGCTGCTCCTGTCCCCTCCCTCCTTTCCTTCCTTTCTCCCTTCTCAGTGATGGTTCTTTACCCAAGCCGCGCCAGTCTGGCCCTTTGGGGGGCTGGAGCAAAGGCAGAGAGGAGGTGAGAGAGGGCAGTGGCTGCAGGATGTGCGGCTGGCCCTGTCACTCCAGGGAGAGTCCCTCAGGGGAGAGAGGAATTTTAGGATGTAGGGAAGGGAGCGGATGGCTCCCTGACTGGCCCCGTGTCAGCTTTTGGGAGGACACTGCATTCCAGCTGAGAGGGCAGTGAGCTCCTCCGGGTCCTGTGCCCCTGCCCCCTCCGCCTCACAGTGCAGCAGATTCCCTCTTGAAATGCTGGACTGTCCCTGCTGCCCACCTGTCTTCCAGGCTCAGCCCCTGCCCGTGCTCTGGACACGTACTGCCCAGAACGCCCACTGGTAGATTAGCTGACACTCTATACTTTGTACCGTTCTGGGGACATCTGGCTCTGAACTAGTCTCAGACTCCTTCAAGGGTAGCACTGGGTCTTCTTTATCTGCGCCCTGCTCTCTCCCCATGTATGACCTGGCACCTCACACAGTATTTACACAGGGAAGAAATTTGGTAGGTATTTGCAGAAAGGAAGAAGAAAACGGTTGGAGGGAAGGAAGGAGGAAGAGAGAGAGGGAGGAAGAACAGGGAGAGAAGGAGGAAACAAAGAAAGACAAATCAGAACAGTTACCATTCACCTGGCACTCTGTAGTCTGTAAAACATACTGATGTTTGTCATTTTCATTCGCTTTCCCAATTCCCCTAAGGAGCCGGCAAGCCAGGTCTGTTATTATCTCCACTTTAGAGATGAGCACAGTGAGGCTCAAAGACAGGAAGGACTTGCCCAAGGTCACCAACCAGAGCTGGCCAAAAGCCTAGACCTCCCAGCTCCATGCCTCGGCACTTGGCACAGACTCTCAGTACCTGTGGCCTTCTCTCCGCTGTCTCCTAGAGCAGCTGGCATGATTAATTGCCGCCTCACATGTGGAGGCTCCTCCAGCAGGCTGGGCTATCAGCCATCAAAAGGCAGAGAATCCTGTCCGCTGTTCCTTCCAGAGCAGTCCTCCCAGCTGGGAGCCAGGCATGGTGAAGCGGCCTATGGTCACTGAGTGCCTTGACCCCTGCTATCCCTGGCCACAGGGAGCTGTGCTGGGATGGGGGCCGGGAGCCTGGGCTCCATACACTGCCCAGGGAGAGTGGGCCCACAGTGCTCCTGGCTCCCCTGGTGCCTGAGAACACACACTTCCAGACTCTTATTTTTCCCCAGGACAGAAAAGTAGAGGAAAAGTGACAAGCAATTCAGCCCTCTAAACATATAAAAAATGTTGCCTCTTCCACCCCCTGCCCCGGAGCACCTATAGAGGGTATGAACAGCTCACAGTCAACAAAATATTTTCCCAGAGCAACAAAAACATTATCAGGCCCCGAGTGACAGCATGTGGGTTGCCATGGAATCTGACAGGTCCTCGGAAGGTGCAGGCAAGGCTGCAGGCTGTGTGGGTGTGTGGCTCCCTGCACACTCGTGTGCAAACACAGCCCCCAAGAGCTCTGCTCTATACTCTTCCGGGGCCAGAACTCAGGCCACCCAAAGGCAAGACCACCCACCCAGTGCCAGGAGACCTGGCTGTGTGACCTCAGGGCAATCCTCTTTTCTGAGCTCCAGTTTTTTCCTCTAGAAAACAAGGACATGATGGTTTTGTTGCCACAAGGTATGCAGATAGTATAAGATATATGAGCAAGTGATTTGCAGAACATGCAAAATGTGGCAGGAGAGCAGAGTGGTTACATGTGGGCTCTTGGGATTCCTGTGTGCAAACCCCTACTCCCCCCTCACAGCTAGGCAACTAGCTAGTTACCAGGGCAACTCACCTACTGCTGGATGTCTCCTTCCCTGTGTGCGAGAACAAGCAGCCGAAGGCACGTGGACAAAGGGAGAAGGGGTGAAGATAACCCGGGGGCCAGGCCTCGGTAACCAGGGCAACCTTCTATCTTCCTAACTTTACAGTGTGCAAAAACCCTTCTGCCTGTGAGCCTACTTGCTTCCCACTCCCCTCCCCGCCTGCAGTTCTACAGAGTCAGGATTGTTCACCAGATACAGACAGATGAGGGGCCCGAGAAGCTCAGAGGAAAAAGGTAAGCTGCCCGAGGTAACATGAGTCAGCAGGATTGTCACAGCCAAAAGCCACTGTGCTGGGAAAGGGGGGTACCAGAATGTGCTATGGTCTTGGCCCCGGGAAAGTCACATCTAGAGAGGGAGTCAGAGATTAAGGGGGTGTCACTCAACAGCATGAGTCCTATCTCCGCAAGGGGATGGGGTGAACCCCAAGGCAGTGAACATACAGCCCCGGTGGCCAGGCAGTCTCAGGGCCAAGAGTTGCCATCTGCAGCAGTGACAACACCTCCGCACCCCCAGGCCTCTGCTCCGGCTCTTGGCTGCATGGGCTCCAGTCCAGCTGGTGATGCCAAGGCCACAGGTGGAAGCCCCATGGGATCTGGCTACACCCACCTCTTCCACCCATCCCTGCCACCTTCTCTCCAACCCTCTGCCTTCTGGCCACCAGCATCTTCTAGTTTCTTAGGTGCACAAAACTCCTTCCCACCTCAGGGTCTTCACCCATTCAATCCCCCGTGCCGGGAGCTCCCTCTGCATCCTCACGCTTCACCTCTGAATCCTTCAGGTCTCAGTTCGCTTCCTTGATTCCCCCACCCTGCCATTTGAAGGGGGTCTCTTTGGTATTAGCTCTCAGCACCCCACGTTGGTCTTCTTCAACCAAAAAGTATATCAAAAGTATATTTCTTGATTTATCTAGAGATAACTGTTAAAGCCTGTCTCTCACTAAGTATCAGCTTCGTGGGCACAAGTGTCCCATCTCTTTTTTTTTTTTTTTTTTTTTTTTTTGAGACAGAGCCTCAAGCTGTCACCCTGAATAGAGTGCTATGGCATCACAGCTCACAGCAACCTCCAATTCCTGGGCTCAAGCGAGTCTCTTGCCTCTGCCTCCCAAGTCACTGGGACTACAGGCGCC
>CAUYON010134959.1:0-10277 GCA_963573935.1 Arctocebus calabarensis | reverse complement strand
ACTTCACTGAATGGAGAGAAACTTCCTTCTCCCTCTCTCTGCATTAAGGTTTTGAACGATAATCCTAGAATCTGTGTCATCTTCTCCTGTTGTTAATTATTTTTTTCCATGTGATTTAAGGTTTTAAAGGTTCTTTGTATACGGAGTAAGTCTGGATTGTATTCAGGACACTGTGATTATTATGAGGGCCTGGGTATTATTAAAATCCTAGAGAGAATATAGATTTTTCATCTGGTTAGGTTCGGCTGCAAGTCCCAATGTGCTTTTGTACACTGCGGTTCCGATGTCAGTTTAATGTTCACAGCCTGTGTGCTGTGTTTTGGGACTTTCCCAGAAGTGCCCCACCCAGTAGTCAGTCCGAGGTCTGGGCTGTAATTTCAGTTCTCATTGTCCAGATGAGGATAAGATCCACGCATGCACTGCTTGGGGTTAGCCCTGGAGTTTACTTAAAAAATCCCATGAGGTTGCACCTCCCGAAGTTTCTCGTCTCTGTCATCCCCCTGGTGCTTTCAGCTCCCAAGTATTCCTTTTGTTGTTTCTCTGCTTAGGAACTTGAGATTCTAGTTAGTCTACTCTGCCACACATTTCTGTATTTGGACCCATGTCTGGGCGGAAGTGACAGGACAAGAGAGAAAGACGTGGGGAGGAAAGCAATTCAGGCTGACCACAACCTCTTAGAACTGCAGCTTTGCTGATGGGGAGGAACTTCCTCCTCCCTCTGCAATCTGGCTCTTCCTGGTCACCATCACCATGGAATTACCCGGTGGCTACAATGTGAGAGTACAGAGGAAAGAGAGTGAAAAATGGGGAGATCCATATTCTTTCTAAAAATTCCAACTTCCCTTTTCAGTAACTGATGCCAGAGCTAGACAGAGTCTTTTGGAGCGCTCTCTCTGCAGGAGTTTCTGGATGTGTTGAGTTCAGCCCAGGGGATACCTGAGGAAAAAGCATACTAAATACAATAGTAGTGATCCTTCAAATTCTGGTGTTTTTTTTTCTTCATGCACCTACTTCTGTCTTCAGAATCTTCCAATATCTTTTCCATGTACCCGGCCCATTTTTTATGAGAGATAGAGTGAAACGCGCTTACTCCCTTTTACCTGGAACCAGAAACTATTAATCTTTTTGTTTAAAAATATATTTTGTTTAATGTTAATATATCTATATTAGCTTTCTTTTAGTTGAGATTTGCCTAGAACATATTTTTTCAATCAAGTCACATTTGAGGCACAATATAGTTGGTTTTCTTTATCTTTTAACTGATGCATTTAGTGCATTTCCATTTAGTATAATTATTGATACATTTCATCTAATGTCTAGCATTTTATTTTACGTTGTCAACTGTCTTGTGTATTTTGTGTCCTCTCTAAGTGTTAGACGTTTACATTCCACCCACGTATTTATCATGGTCTGTGCTCTTCATTCCATCTTGCAATTCTGATCTTCAATGTGAGGTTATTTTTTTGTGTTTAAAAAACATACTTTAAAATTTCTTCAATGGTAGTCAAGTGGTGGAGAACGCTTTCAGTGTTACTCCTTCTGAAAATGTCTTTATTTCATCTTTGTGCTTGAAAGACGGTCTCATAGAGGTCTGGGTTAGTACTTATTTTCTCCTAGGACACTGAACATAATTTCGCCATTTTCTGGATTCCATTGAAAAGCCAGCCGTCTGTCATTTCTTGAAAGTAATCGCTCTATTTTCTTAAGCTGCTTTTGAAATCTATCTTCTCTGTCCTTAGGTTTCTTCAGGTTCACAGTTAATGTTGGTGGTGGCTGGGCATTAGTGTCTTCCACTAGATTTAGAAAATCCTTAACTGTTTTTCTTCAAATATTGCTTTTGTTCCATTCTCTTTTCCTCTCCTTGTGTAACTTTGTTAAATGTTATTAATCCTTTCCCTTTACCTTCCACGTTCCTTAACCTCTCTTCCATTTTTTAAATCTTTCTCATACACTCTGAGAAATTTCTTCAGAATTTCCAATTCACTAATTTTTCTCTTCATCTTTCTCTAATCTATTGTCAGGTATACCCATTGAGTTTTAATTTTAATCATACATTTGTTATGTTCCTGATACTTATTTCCTGTCCAAATATTCTTGAACATTCTTTACAGTTTTTGATTTCCTGATGATATCATAAAGAAATTTATCTTATATTTCTCTAAATAGAGTAAGCATACATTATACTATTTGTTAGATATTTGTTTAATAACTTTTGGTCTGAGGTCTTCACTTTTTTTTTTTAACTTGTCATTATTTCTATTGTTTCTTGCCCAAGGTACCTTGTTTCTTTAACTGTAAAATGTTTATTTTCTTTGGCGAATTTTTTTAGGCCTTGGAGAAAGATGTTTTGATCTAGAGCAGTGGTTCTCAACTTTCCTAATGCCATGAACCTTTAATACAGTCCAAAGGGGTCACGACCCACAGGTTGAGAACCGCTGCTCTAGAGAATGGGAAGTTGGTTATTCTAGCAACTAACTACCTATCAATCTGGGATACCACAAACTAAATTCATGCATGTTTTTTCATGCATGAATGAAAAAGCATGTTCATTCCAAGCATTTTTTTTTTTTACTTAAGTATGTGAATTTAGTTTAAATACTACTGTAAGGCTTATTTATGGTTATTACTTCTCAGGAATATAGGGTCTTCTATCTAGTACTTTTCCTGGTGCTAGGACAAATTTTCAGTCCTCCTTTAGATGAGAGATATAAGGTAGGTTTACTATTAATACACTTGGTGTGATAAGAACTCCAATCTTATTTCTCACCTTGAGCAGTTTTTTGTAATCTGTAAGCCTGGGAAATAGAACCTTAGATTTTCCAGGTTTGATAAGTGGCTTGGTGACTTACACTCATTTTGGGGGGCCATAATTTACACGACATATAACACACTCATTATGTGTGCAGTTCAGTGATTGTTAGTAAATTTACAAAGCTGTGCAGCCATTAGCATAAATCAGTTCAGGTAGGTTAAGTTGGTTGTTCAAATATATTTTGTAACCTTGCTGGTTTTCTGTCTGGTTGTTCTATCAATTAATTGATAGTGGGATAAATCTCCATTGATAATTGTTTTCCATTGTTCATTTGTGTTTTTGCTTTGTGTATTTTAGTACTCTGTTATTATGTGTCATACATTTATAATTGATATTTTTCTAATATGTTGATAATTTTATTATTATGAAATTTAATAGTAGTCTGTAGTAATAGTTCTTGTCCCAATCTATTTAGCTTGATAACAATATAGCTACTTCAATTCTCTTAACGTTGCTGCTTGTATAGTATGTCTTTCTCTATCGTAAAATGATGGCAAAACTTTCAAATTGTGTATTTGAACACAATGTATATCTTTTATAGACAGAATATACATAGTCTAAATTTCTCATTCAGTTTGAAAATCTCTGCCTTTTGACTGGAGTGTTTAGTCCATTCTCATTTAATATAATTTTGATATGGCTGAATATACAAATAGCCATTTTGCTATTTGTTTTCTGTCTCCTATCTTCTTTTTCTCCTTGTCCTTCCATAGTTTTGCTGGACATGGTATTCTTAGTTGACATTTATTTTGGCAACATTTTCAATATATTATAATTCCATTGTTCACTTGCCTCTGTTGTTCTAATGATAAGTCTTCCTCTTGAGTATATCGTTGTTCTCTTCTGCATGATACGTCATTTTCTCTTGCTGCTTTTAGGTATGTTCCATCTTTAATAGTTCTCCTATGATTTATTTAGGTGAAGATGTCTAAATTTATTCTACCTGGGGTTTGATTAGCTTCCTGGGTTTATAAATGGATGTTTTTACATCAAGTTTAAGAAGTTTTGGACCATTATTTATTCAAAATTTCTGCCTCCCTCTCTCTCTTTCTCATTACCTTTTGGGATTCCTATTATGCTTCTGTTGGTAGACTTGATGTTATTCACCTGTCTCTAAGTCTCTGTTAGTTTTTCTTCATTTTTTCTCTCTTCTTCAGATTTTTTCTTTTCTACTGATCTACTTGAAGTTCACTGATTCTTTCTTCTGACATCTTAGATATGTTCCTGAGCCCATTTAGTGCATTTTTCATTTGACTTATTATACTTCACAACTTTAGAATTTCCACTTGGTTTTTTAAAGATAATCACTGTTCTTTATCAATACAATGAAATCATTGTCATATTTTCCTATGATTATTTAAAAATTATTTTCATTAATGTTTTGAACATATATTTATAGCTTTTTTGAAGATTTTCCCTCTTTAATTCAACATCTAGGCTCACTCAGCTTTTATTGAATGCTTCTGCTTTCTTTCCCCCTGCCCCCCAGTAT
Organism: Arctocebus calabarensis; assembly: GCA_963573935.1. NCBI lineage: Eukaryota > Metazoa > Chordata > Mammalia > Primates > Lorisidae > Arctocebus > Arctocebus calabarensis. The sequence goes on along the minus strand of CAUYON010134959.1, from coordinate 5,973 downwards.
GGGCTACACTCTTCTGTTTCTTTCTCTTTGCATGTGTTGTAAATTTTTTTTGGTAACTGGACATTATATATTATATATTGTAGCAATTTTTGATCCTGATTTTCTTTTGTCCTTAGGGATTTTTTTTGCTACCTTTTTGCTGTTGTTTTTAAGTAAGTTGCTTAAATTGAATATCCCTTTCTTATGATTTACTGCTGTTTCTTCCCTGTTTTAAGAAATTCTAACTTTTACTTTTTAGCCTACAAGTAATCCTTATTTCTGCATAGCACAGTGGCCATCAATGACTGCTTGGTTGTACTCAGACTCCAGTAAGATATCCACCCTCTCTCAGATCTGCACTGTATCTACATGATCAAATTGTTTTTAACCCTACTCTGATTTTTACTTTCTTCCTGGTCCTCTTGGTCTCCTTTGGACATGTTCTCAGGCCTCTAGTCATCAAGGAATGATGAAGAGCTTGGGTCCTGCACACTGAGGGCTGTGTGGAGAGCTTAGGCTTTTGGGGGCTGCCTGTCTGCGCAGCTTCCTTGGCATCCAAGGATCCAACATCCTTGGCATGATGGGTTTTTCAAGTCCTTTTATGATTCTTTCTTTTTCAGGATTTCTCTGTTAAACTTCTGGCTAGTTTTCTTTGCTGCTATTATAGCAACTTGGGCTAAAACTCCAGGCTAGGAGAGCTGCAGGGTTTTCCCATTTTCCACTGTGAGGGTGAGTTTTCTACCCTCTACTCCCAAACATGACAGCCCCCTCTGGCAAAAAAGGCTGCTAGTTTTTGTAGCCAGCCCCACTCTGGTAAAACTATCATGTTGAATGGGCTGATGTGGGGAACAGGATCAGCCTTGGGAGGTCCTGTAAGCCAAATGACTTCAAGTTCAACAGCTTTTCACAAATGAACTCTTCTCAATTCGTTGTGTATTTGATTTCTAGAAACCTGAAATGGTTGTTTTTGGCAAATTTTTCTGGCGTTATAGTTGGTTTTAGGGTATAACATGCTGGCCTTTTCAGTTCTCCCTAGCTGGAAGTCTCCTGTTTCCATTTGGCTTTTGGCCTGCTAAGTTCTTACTGTCATGGCAGATCTTTCACAAAAGTTTCACAAAATACACTTTGCCCAACATTTTTAGGTATTTTCAATTGGAGGGTCAGTCTAAACAGCGAGCCAGCCATGAAGAAAAAAATTAAGACTTTATATGTTTTTATGACCATTCAGCAACATGTCTATATCACATCAAGGTTGAATAAACAAAGTAAGAAATATAGAGCCAGAGAAAAGTTTAATTGTGAATCTCATAACTGAGGTAGCCATTCTATTCTTGTTCAGAATCAGCTGAGGGTAGCTTTGTCTACTGAGAACCCACATCAGATTTATTCAACTGGGTTTGTCCCTACAGAAGGGATTGCTTACAGTAGGTTTATGATTACAGTGGCTCCTCAGAATGCTATTTGTTCTCAGGGAAGAACATAGCCTACAAAGGGTTTGACTACGACTGTGAATAGCAAAATAATACCAACGTTTCAGGTTTCTGTGAAAGTAAAGGATCCGTAGTATAGGCCACGGCCAATATGAATGAACAGGCAGATAAAAAATACAGATGCTCCATTGGTATGGAGATAATGAATGATTCAACCGTAATTTACATCTCAGCAGATATGGGTTACAGAGGAGAATGTGGTAGTTGTGTCTGACGCGCAGTGTATAGGTAGGAACAGTCCTGTGATGATTCGGATGATAAGGCAGAGACCTAACAGGGAGCCAAAGTTTCATCATGATGAAATGTTTGATGGTGTGGGAAGGTCAATGAATCAGTGATTAGTAATTTTTACTAGGGGTGGTGTTTTCGAATGTTGGTCATGAGGTTCTTATAGTTGAATCAAAATCAGTGATTTTTCATGTTATTAGCCATGGTGTGAGAATAATGATGTATGTAGTACTTTTATTAAGTATACTTTATGAATTTTAAAATCATAAAACAACTATTAGTGCTAGAGTATATTAATTATTTGGCTTCATGTTGTGCAAACACCCAAGAGACAACGGCTTCCCTTTAGCAAAAGAACATCATAAGAATGCTCATTTCCATCCAAATGCCAGCCTTGCTCCGTCCTCTATTTCATGTGTCTTCCTTGCCATTTTGTTGCCTCCCAGCATCTCCGTGTGTTTTTGCCAGTTAGCTGTCAACACGGATGGGATGAAACATAGAAGTGGCACAGTTGTCAGTTCAGCAGTCTAGCCAGTCTCCTGGCCTCGATCTTTCTTTACACATTTATAGAAGCAGGTGACAGAGGATGATGTTAGGGAGACAGGAGGTGCTAAGAAGAGCAAAGGACTTAATAAAACAAGGAGTGAAGAGGGACAGGGAAAGTACAGGGGTGCTCTGGGGTTGTTTGTACCCACTTCAATAGAAATGAAACAAAGTCTTTCACTCAGTCGCTGCTGGTACCAGACCACACATACTCAAGAGATAAGAAAGAAATGCATTTAGATGAAACATTTTGATAATACTTCTTGAGAAATGTGGTGGGTTGGGCAAAATGAAAAGGATTTGCACAATCTGTGCCCTAGTTTTACCGAGGGTGGCCTTTTCTTCTAATAGTGCAGATAATCACAGTTGGTTACAAAAGCCTACATTTCGTGGGCTAAAGGTGACCAAAGGCTCATTCCCATTTCAAGATATATTACTTGGTGGCATAGATAAGGATGCATCTCTACTGTTTTTGCATTCCAAGGCACTAGAAAATGCCATAAAAATAATTTTGCTTTCAATAAATCAATGGACTTTCACTTAATCAGATTTGTATTCTAGAAAACAAAAAATAAAAAAAAAATTGGGGGCTAGTTGTGTATACACTTGAACTAGGATGCAAGACAAAAGGAGAGTATTTCATTTTTTTTTTTTTTTTTGAGGAACACTGTTGAGAAAAAAACCATAGTTACACTGTTAGCAATTTGCTTCTTCTTACCCAAAACATAAATCTCACTGTTGACGACGGCTGCGCTGAACCGGTACTTCGAGTACTTCATGGGTGCCCGTTCTCGCCACTCATCTTGGCTGGGGTCGTACTGCAATAGTTTGTTGCTTAATCGATCAGGTTCTTCATCAGGAAGATCCATCTACATGAAATATGACAGCCCATGTAATGACCTGCCACTCAGAGATCTTTGCAAGTATATGAATTCAATTAATCAAAACAGACAGCCAAGGAGATGAATAGAGGTTAACTGCAGCGACACACACTCACAAGCATACCAAACCTGCGTCATTATTGGAGGAATTTATATTACAAAATAATGAGGCTAAGATGTACAGTTATAGCAAATAATCTGTGACCTTAGCTGGAGAAGTTACAGCTTAAAAAAAACTCAATCAACCACAAAGCCTTAAAAATGAAACCAGGCTTTCTTGAACAGTATTTAAAGTATAATTCCATTTTACTAAGCTTTATAGTTGTGAATTTTAATATTTGTGAGAAACTGATTTTAATAATTTACAAGGCATTTTCTTTTCATTTTTCTAATCCACATGGAACAAAGTTGCAGAGACATTGTAGTATTGTAATAATTAGTGTATTTTTACACCATAATTATGACCTATATAGCAGTAGCCTGGATTCAGTTTTTTAAACTGTATGGATTAACGTAAATGATTTGAAGTTTTATATATTAATACTTAAAGCTACTCAATTTGTACTCTCTGTAGTACAAATGTATTCTTACACAAATGTAAGTGGTTTCTCCTATGTAAAAACTTCAAGTGAAATGTATATATGTGTGTATGTGTATATACATATCTGTATGTATATATATATATATATATATTTTTTTTTTTTTTTTAGACAGAATCTCACTCTGTTGCCCTGGGTAAAATGCTGTGGCGTCATAGCTCACAGCAACCTCAAACTCTTGGGTCTGAATGATCCTCTTGCCTCAGCCTCCCAAGTAGTTGGGACTATGGGCGCAGCTAATTTTTCTATTTTAAATAGAGATGGGTTCTTGTTCTTCCTCAGGCTGGTCTCGAACTCCTGAGCTCACGGGATCCCCTGTTGCCGCCTCCCAGAGGGCTGGGATTATGGGTGTTAGCCACTGCGGCTGTCAGGAGGAAATAATGTTTTATTGTATACAAGTATCTGGAATTTGCACGACGTCCAGCTGGGATTCATAGGTGTTTTTTTATTTGGATGCAAGTGTTCAACAAAGAAATAATTGCCATACTTATGAAGGTTGTGTGCAATTCATTTTAGTTCACTGCTTTAAATACACCCAGAGTTACACGCCCCGTGGTACACACGCACCCCCGTGACCTCTCAGCAAAGTGTATTAAGTAGGCACTCAGTCAGGTTAGCAAAAGCCTTTGTTATGCAGTAAGAGTTTCAAGACTTTATAAATTAACAAATTTTGGCTTTATGGCTTTAATTTTTCTTCTAATTTAGTCTTTAATCTCTAGGCAAGAAAAGCTTCTAAATTGTCTTTGGAACTTGTTTATGTAAAATTAACTATGTAAATGGATAGTTTTGAAAAAGTCTAATTATAAATAATTTGTCAGGTTTCTGCTACTAGCTGTGATGAACTCTGTGCTACTTTTCTCTACTTAGCATGAAATAAAATGTGTTAAATATGAGGCTTAAGTCTTTCAAATCGGTGTGATATACTATAAAGGACAAAATCCAGATTTACAGAATGAGTGCAAATACTGCTAAGTTTTATCACTAAGCAAATCTAGAGAATCAAGAATACAGGCAAAAATAACTTACTTCACGTCTTGGGGCTGGCCAATGAGCTAGTGAGATCAATTCGTATTAGAAAGACTGGCTGTCCAGTCCATAAGGCACCAGGAAAGTCCACCCAGGGAGGAGGGAGAGGGCCGCCGAGGCCACACACCCCTGACTCTCCAGTTCATTTCATTCCAGTCATTGCCATTACTGTACTGGGCTTCAACACAAACAGAACTCTAGGTTTTCTACTTACTGATATCCAACAAACACACAGTATTTACAATCACACAACACTTTTATGGAAATGATTGTGCCATTACAGGACTGGTATTCTGGTTTCCAATTTAAGAGTAAGAATTTTAAATAAAGAAAAGGGCTCAGAGTTACTTGCCTCAGGTCTCATGACTATTAAACAGAACTGGGATGAGGATTCAGCTTCTTTGCCCTTCACCTAGACACTCCCTACAGATAATCCCTCAGCATAAATATTTCTTATAATTAGCAAGAATGGAAGGATTATGAAGAACACAGCAAGAATACCGAATAAACTCATGTCTACAAATAACGCGCTTTAAAATTCATTCTCCTACGTTGGTTTAATACCTTAAAACCTTAAGATTATCTTCTCTAAAATAGAAAGCATTTTGCCAAAAGGTTAAGTCATACTCTTTTAGTATCTGACAGCGATAGCATGTTTCAGCAGAGCAGCCGGACTGAGCACAGCCATGCCAGTGAGGTGTACAGGAAATTTCTTAACCTGAGGGGTCCAGCCTCCAAGCACGTAAAGCTGGTTATTCACCGTTACTACAGCGTGACACGCCAATTGTACTGGAAGGGGAGACACCCTTTTCCAACTGTCTCGTTCCACAGAGTACTTATCAACACAGTTGGTAATGAGATACTGGTTTTTAATTTTCATCTGACCTCCTATAACATAGAGGTCATTATGGACACTACCCAGAGCATATAGCTCTCGAAATTCAGTTGTGCATAGCTTTTCCCAAAACTGGTTTCCTCTATCATGATACCTGTAAATTAACAGAGAGAGAATCCACAGTTAGTGTTACCCAATAAATTGTTTCTAACTAAGCTTCTTTTCCAGTTAAAAACAACATGGTTGTTCTATTTTTTTTTTTTTTTTTTTGAGACAGAGCCTCAAGCTGTCACCCTGGATAGAGTGCGGTGGCATCACAGCTCACAGCAACCTCCAATTCCTGGGCTCAAGCGAGTCTCCTGCCTCTGCCTCCCAAGTAGCTGGGACTACAG
>CAUYON010134957.1:0-14353 GCA_963573935.1 Arctocebus calabarensis | reverse complement strand
AACAAATTTGACTTGGCAGAAGAAAAGGAAAAACATAAGTAAATAAAATTCTCAGTAAACTGTGGGACAACCCCAAGCAGCATAATTATGTAGAAACAGAATCCTCCAGTTCCCACACTGGAGCAAGATGGCTGATTAAAAGCCCCAGAGCTCCTCTGTCTCATAAAGATAGGCAGAACAATGAATGTACAAATACATTTTAGTGAAAATAATGAGGGAGAGAGTCAGGCACATGAGAGGAGTAACAGAAACTCTGGTGAACACAGAAAGTTGGGATGGCCACATGAAAAACAGAAGGAAACACTAAGTTTCCACAAACCCTCTCCTAACTCAGAAACCTTGGGAGTTTCTCTATGGCAAAGAAGTAAGCAAGAGGGTTCCAGTAATGACAATGGACACCTTGGATACCTACTGAACTCACTACTGGGGTCCCCGGAAGTCCACTGGCACCAAACCCAGCTAAGGGAGACGCCTGCAGTCCACATAGCAGTGATCCCCCCAGGGAAAGAGCTGACACTGTGCCCCACCCCCTGTGGCCTGCCCAGCTACTATGCCATCTTGAAATTAGAACAACCGGGGGTTAATAACCAAACTCTTCTTCATCCATCCCTGAGGCTAAGCCATCACTGCACCATTTCAGTCAAGTGGTCCAACATCCCCAAGCCAAGGTGCAAGAGCCATTTACACTCTTCTTCATGAGCCCAAATGAAAGTGGAGCTTCTCCACCTACACTTCCCTCTTCCCCTTGGGGCCAGAGCTGAAGCATTACTCTGCCTCCTGGGAAGATAGTAACCTGGCCATTCTGAGAGGTTATGCCTCCCCAGTGCCTAAGTTGAAATAGTACCCTGTATCCCAGGAAATGCTCCCTTGGCCACCCTGGATAGCATTCCACTCTAGTACCTAAGCTGAAAAGGATTCCTGCATCCCAGGGAAATAAATGGTACCTAGGCGGTTCAGAACAAGAATGACTTCGCTAGGTTTTAGCTGAAGTGGCACCTTAAACCCTGGGGAATTTGTTTAGCCACATAGATAAGCCGCATGCCCCAGTGCTGAGCTGACATAGTACTCTATGTCCTGAGGAAACAGATTAGTGGCTGAGCTGAAACACCTGGTTGTACAGGCCAGACAAATCTAGAGCTAGACTAGGCAGCTAGAGTCTTAAGATACTAGCAAATCAAACCAGCAACACATTAAAAAGACCATTCATCATGATTAAGTGGTATTTATGCCAGGAATACATATATGATTCAACATACACAAATCAATAAATGTGATACATCATATCAACAGAATGAATTGCAAAAACCATATAATCATCTCAATGGACACAGAAAAAGCATTTGATAAAATTTAACATCCTTTCATGATAAAAAATCTTCCAACAAGTTACTTATAGAAGAAACATATCTCAACATAATAAAGGCCATATGTGACAAATCCATATCATACTAAATATGGAAAAGTGAAAACCTTCCCTTCTAAGATCTGGAATGTGACAAGGATACCCGGTACTTTTATTTAACATAGTACTGGAATTCTTAACCAGATCAGTTAGGCAAGTGAAAGATATAAAAGGCATCCAAGTTGGAAAGGAAGAAGTCAAACTCGCCTTGTTTGCAGATGACATAGTCTTCGTGTAGAAAACTCTGAAAATTCCAACAACAAAAAAAAATCTTAGAACTGATAAAGGGCCAGTAAAGTTACAGGATACAAAATTAACATACAAAAATCAGTAGTGTTTCTATGTACCACCAAAAAACAAGCAGAAAAGAAAACAATGCTGTTTATAATAGCTACAAAATATTTTAAAATTTAGGAATAAATTTAACCAAGGAGGTGAAAAATCTCTAGATGAAAACTATAAAACCCTGATGAAAAAGATAGAAGAGACACACACAAAAAAGTGGAAAGACATTCCATGTTCATGGATTGAAAGAATTAATAACCATACTTCTAAAAGCAATCTGTAGATTCAATGCAATCGCTATCAAAATATCAATGATATTCTTCACAGAAATAGGTAAAACAATCCTAAAATTTGTATGGAACTACAAAAGACCCCAAATAGCCAAAGCAATCCTGGGTAAAAAGAATAAAGCTGGAAGCATCACACTATCAGACTTCAAAATATACTACAAAGTTGACTTGGCACTGGTAGCACAGTGGTACGGTGCCAGCCACGTGCACCGAAGGTGGTGGGTTTCAACCAGACCCCGGCCAGCTAAACGACAATGACAACTTCAACAAAAAATAGCCGGGTGTTTTGGCAGGCACCAAAACGTTGTACAGGCCAAACATTGTACAGGCCAAACGTTGTTCCAGCTACTTGGGAGGCTGAGGCAAGGGAATTGCTTAAGCCCAAGGGTTTGATGTTGCTGTGAGCTGTGACACCACAGCACTTTACCAAGGGGGATATAGTGAGACCCTGTCTCAAAACAATTAAAAATATATATATATATATACATACTACAAAGTTATTGTAACCAAAACAGCATGATTTGGCATAAAAAAGAACACAAAGACCGACGAACAGAATAGAGAACACAGAAGTAAATCCACTTATTTCTAGCCAACTTATTTTTGACAAAGGTGCCAAGAATGTTGACTGGAGAAGGAACAGTCTCTTTCATAAATGGTGCTAGGAAAAACAGATATCCATAAATAGAAAATGAAACTAGATCCCAGTCTCTCATATACAAAATCAACTCAAGATGGGTAAAAGAGTTAAATGTAGGTCGGCGCCTGTGACTCAAAGGAGTAGGGCGCAGGCCCCATATGCCAGAGGTGCTGGGTTCAAACCCAGCCCCAGCCAAAAACTGCAAAAAAAAAAAAGACTTAAATGTAAGACACAAACCTGTGAAACTACTAGAAGACATAGAATAAATGCTTAAGGACAGTCTGGGCAAGGATTTTATGGAGAAGACCTCAAAACAGGCAACAATAGAAAAAATAGACAAATGGGATTACATAAAACTAAATGGCTATTGTCAAAAAGACAAAAATTACAAATGCTGGCATAGATGAGAAGAAAGGAGGACTCTTACACACTGTCCACAGGAATGTATATTAGTACACCCATTATGGAAAGCAGTATGGAGTTTCCTCACAAAAATGAAAATAAAACTATCGTATGACCAGCAATCCCACTACTGGGTGTATATCCAAAGAAAAAGGAATCAGTATTATGAAGAGATACCTGTGCTCCCACATCTATTGTAGCACTATTTATAATAGCCAAGATGTGGAATCAACCTAAGTGTTCATCAACAGATGAAGGGATAAAGAAAATGTGGTATATGTACACAATGGAATAAAAAAGAATGTAATTCTGTCATTCATGGCAATATGGATAAGTTTAGATAACATCATGTTAACTGAAATATTGCAGTCAGAGAAAAATAAAGATAAACGCCACATGTTTTCATTCATATGCCGAAGCTAAAAAAGAGAATATTTTTGCAAAATTAAAGTTGATAAGGAATTTCTTCCTAAAGGAAACTCATCAAAAAAGCCAACCATAAAGCAAAAGGATGTATAGATTTGAGCTCATCAAAGCTTAGGATTTCTGTTTGACAAAGGACTCACTAGACCAAGTTTTCAGACATTTGACAGATCAAGAGACTATATTATAATACCAAAAGTTGACAAGGGATTAATACCTAGAGGACCTTGCCAAGATGGCAGCCCACTAGCCACATGCTGCTAGCCTCATTTCAATTAAAATTAGTAAAATTTAAAATTCGATTTTTTAGTTGCACAAGCCAAATTTCAAGTGTTCAATAGCTACATAAGGCTATTGGCTACTACGTCAGATAGCACAAATACAAAACATTTTTATATATCATAAAGTTCCATTAAAAAAGTACTGTTCTAAATTATACATGGAAATTTTGCAAAACAAAAAAAAAAGACAAGAACTTATTAGAAAAACGGGCAAATGATATAACAAAGGCAAACCACAATGGAAAATAAGTATATGAAGTAAAGCTCAATCTCATTTGTAATGAGACAAGCATCTGATTGACTAAAATTTGAAAGTTGGATAATGTCAAATGTTGGTGAGTTTCATGGAGCCTTCATGCTTTGGTGGTGGAAGTGAGGGCTAGTGGAGCCATTTTAGACACCTACCTATTATCTTGTATAACTGACATGGAAATCCCTCGAAGGAAATCCTTGTCTGGAAAGTTGTGTATTGCATACAACAATTAGAAGCATAGCACTATATCAAATTTATAGCAGAAATTTTAAATCAGCAAAATTAAAGTTGAGTAATTTTAAAGGAAGTAAATAATACCCAAACCAAAAATCTTAAGTAATGTAAATAAAAAAGGTTGGAACATTAGTTTTAGTTCAGTAGGTCAAATTACAGGACCCTAAAAGCAAAATGTGAAAATACATAGAAGACCATAGATTTTTTTAAGATTCATGAACTGTGCAACCATATACAGCAGACATATCATAATAGAACTCTAAAGGAGAAAGGCCAAGAGGAGAGATGCTCAGAGATGAGGAAAACATAGTTAAAGCAAGACAATTCATGTACTGAGGAAGACTGTAAGGTTTTATAAGGACCACCTGCCCTTATGAACACAGAAAGGGAAAAGGAAAGATTAAAAGATGTGGGCTATTTAGAGAGAAAATAAATTGAAAGGTCAGCAATGTGAAAGCAACTTTGAAAGAGAACTTCTTCATTTTTTCTTTTGTCTATAATCTACTGTCCTGCTTTGGCTCCAGGGGAAGAAACAAAATAGCAAATAAAATTCATTGCAATTGAATTCTTTCAAAATGTCAATTCAATAATGTCTACTCTCAAGGGAGAGAAAGTACAGTGCAAGCTGAACCTGGCACTTATCTAAATTTCATTTCACTCATAGTAAAGTAGCAAGAGACAGTATGATTTGTACCTGTATCAGGAAAATGTGAAAGATTTTACTACTGGTATCCGTCCTAGAAACAAGGCAGGGATCCCACAAAAATACCTTCAGTGTTGACCTTCACCTGTAGAATGAGGTCATTCACCACCTGACCGGCAGACCCTTTCCATCCCACCCCAGTAATGTGAACTCAGCGTCACCCAAATAGTCTGACTGAGTGTTCCACCAATAGATCTTGAGATTGCCTGACCACCTGCCTGGGAAGCATCACTTGCTAATGACTCTTTAATGACCTGCCCAGTTCTTACCCATTTCCTGTGACCCTTTCACATCTCTCCTGTCCTGAGTGAATGTTCTCCTGCATGAATTACAAAATGCACTTGTTCATATCATTCATTGGCTAGTAGTTATATTCTTCTAGCATTTTGGAGCTATCATTCCATTGTTTCTGCCTAGTAGTCAGCCTTGAATTTATGATCTTTAATCTTTTTTGTAAAATTCTCAACTATTAACTCTTCAAATACTGCTTCTATCCTACTTACCCACTACTCTTCTTTTGGGACTCCTTTCTGTAACTTCTTTGTCTCTTAACCTGGCTTCTTATTTTTGCATCTTTTTATCTTCCAGTACTATACTGGAAGATATTATCAGTAGATAATATCTTCTAATCCTAAGAAGTTCATTAATATTCTCTTCAACTGTCAATTCTTCTGTTAACCCCATCCACTGAGTTAGTAATTTCTATGCCTGCATTTACAGTTCTAGAATTTCTTTTTGATTGTTTTATATTTTATGTTTTTCTGCCAACACAATCTCATATTTCATCTCTCAATGAACATAGCAAGCACGATTATTAAAGTCTGAGTCATAACTTTGTCTCCTAGATCTCATGTGAGTCTATTGTTTCTGCTGGTTGTCATTTAAATGTTTTTGTCCCTTTGCATGTCTTGTTAGTTTTCTTTTTTCAGGAGAGAGCTACATAACATAAAAAGTCATTTTAAAGTGCACAGATCAGTGATATTAAGCACATTTACAATGTTGTGCGGCCACTACCTCTATTTAGTTCCAAGATATTTTTATCACCCCAAAGAAAAACCCTATACTCATCAACCAGTCACTACCCATTTCCCTCTCCCTGTAACTCCTGGCAACCACCAATTTGCATTCTGTCTTTGTTTTTATCTTTGTATTTTAAAATGGGTTTCTTACAGGCAAGGCTTAGTTGCATCCTGCCTTCCTTGGGTCCCCTTCCTTGCACTGTTGCCTGAAAACTCTCAAACCAATAAGCTGGGTCATTTATTTCTCTTAAGGATTACCGTCCTATGTTGCTTGATATCTAGTGTCTTGAAACCATCGTCTCATATATTTTGTATGTTTTCCTTTTTGTTGTTGTTTCAATTGGGACGGTGAATATGGTCTCTGTTAGACAACCTTGGATAGGAGCAGAAGTCTTCTGCCCTTGAATATATAATTCAAACATGCTTTAGTTTAGCAGCTAAAATTTCTATTTAAATTTTCAATTAATTAAAATTGCATTGTAGCTTTTTTCGAGCCATGGCGGTATTTGATCACATTTTAACCAAGACATTGACCAATCTGACTCCTCATTTCCATGCTAACTTATAGTACATAAAATATGCTCATTTCTTCCAAATCTCTTTTGCTTGTAACCAACAAGTGGCAGCCTCCAGACCCTCTTTTCCCTAGGAGCTGGTGAGCACATCATGTGCTTATGAACTGCTCAAGGCATTCCTACTCCCAGAAGCACTGTGACTATAGCTGGCCTCCCTCCTTAAAACTGGGATCATCACATTCACCTCCCCCAGTGTCCAAGAACCAGTGAGCTCTGTGCAAACCTGTTAGAGCGCTGAGGTTTTTTGATATTTGTTTTTAAACACACCATAGTTAACTTCTAGGTGTTTGTAGATTTCTAAAAGCAATCTGCATTTACATGAAGATATTTCTGAGTTGAGGTATTTCTCTTCTTCCCCCTGTTTTTCCATCAGCCTTTAGTGCTTCTGCACAACCCAGATGCTCTCTGCAGCGCAGCCCTGACTCTCTTGGGGTGGAACACTGAGAACCGGTGGTGCTGTGGTAAGCATGTGATCAGGTGCCTTCAACAGCCTCAGCACACACCTGCCAGCCCCCACCACACAGGCTGGCTCGGTATCACATTGGCTCTAACACACTACACTAAGGAGCCTTTAAACAAAAAATGGGCTTTTTGTCATGCTCAAACCTCACCCATCACAAAAACACGCTCTTTGAGTTATTGCCCCATCTCTTCCTGCCCGTTCTCAACCAGACTTCTTGGAAAGAACTGTCTGCACTTGCTCCCTCCGTGTCTTTACGCCTGGCTGATTGCAATCCCAGCTTCTATCCCTCCTCCAGCCTCCCAGGGCCTCTACCAATTGCCCCCAGGCCTCCTCCTCCTGCACCAGCAGTGTCTGAAGCTGCAGACCCACCCCTTGCCTTCCTAATTTTTCTGCCGCTCCCCCACTCTTTCTGCTCCTTCTGTTCCCGTCCTGTTTTGTTGTAAGTCCTGGGAGCTTTGTCCCCACTCCTTTTTTTTCTTCCAGGAGAACACATGTGGCTTTGACCCTGATGGAGGATTGGGGAGGAAGGAGGAGAAGACTTTGTAAAGGAGGGGAGTGTGCCAGGCCATGGGTGATGTATTTCAAAAGAATTGTTGGGGAGGAGAATTAAATCAGCTGGAAGAGAATGGGGACACTCAGGACATGCCTGCGGTTTCCAGGTGTGGCATCTGAACACTATTCAGAATACAGAAAATGTAGAATAATCAAGGCAAGAGGTTCCCACAGATAAATTATCATTACATCTAATATTGCATGCAAGCATACAACTGTATGTAAAACCAGAATGCTGAACAAGATTTCCTTGTCTCAAAATTACTAGGAGGAATATGGCATCGACATGTTGACCTCCCTCCTGTGGGAAAAGAACCATTCAGAAGTGCCTGCTCTAGTTTGGACCACACACGTGTGTGTGGTGTAGAGGAGGGACAGGAGACACGACTCTTCTCGGACTCTAATTACACTTTAATCACTGGGACCTATAACTACAGCTTTGTCCAGTGGCCAGGCTCAGCCTGGAAATCTCCCTTCAGGCCAAACTTCCCTCCTTCTCCGCCTCTCCCAGGAGTCCTCTACCATCTCTCCTTTGTCCCCTGGGTGTGAACATCTGGTCATCACACTTCATCCTGCTGTGGCTCAGGTGACTCATGGACAAGCCTTTTCTCTCCAGCCGGTCTGGTTCGTCAGGGCACCGGGGAAACACCTTACCTGCCATGAGCACTGGGTGACTGTTCGTGAACTGGCGTCTGTCTGTAAATTCCTGCAGAAGGGTGGGGATTACTGCACAGGGGTGGCACCACAACTTGTGCTTGCTCATCAAAGCCTTACCCACCCAGCAGCCATAAAGTGCCACCAGAGAGCCCTTATGTAGCACCTCGCCGCTCCTGCCGCAAACACGTAATTCTCTATTTGGAATGATGGGGGTATTGAATTGGCTGCTTCCTTCTCATTCTGTAGCACACCCCACCCCAAGTGCCCTCGGAGGGAGTCAGAGATGTGGCAGGGACAGTGTGCGTCAGTGTGTCTAGGCTGGGTTATAATCGAGGCCCTTGCTGTGCAAGGCATGGTGGGAGGCGGGTGGTGTGTGCTTAATAATCAGATATCACCTTGATGCATTCAAGTCATTCCAATAGTCCAGGTCCCTCTCTGCTCCATTTCTGCACCTTTCCCCTTGAGCTCCCTGAAGACTTCCCTGCCCTGAGCCTCCTGGCGGCCAATTGTACTCTCCCCTTGCTTCTGCATGGGCTGACCTGGGCCTCTACTCCCTTCTCAGTCACTTGGGTACCAGGGATGGCCACCACACTCTGGGCTCCCAGTCCTCATCATCTTGGCAACCACCCTCTCCCTTCTCAACCCCACAGCTACTGACACCTGTAGCCTAAGCCCAGATCTAATTTTCTCCAGTGAATGCACCAACTTCAGCAGCTTCTTGGCAGCCTCCTCTTCTGTCATCTTAGTTCCTGCTCACTGCAGAATCCCCGCTCCAACACTTTGGTACTCAGGGTATGCTCTGCAGGGCCAGGTTCTCACCTTCTTCCTTGTCAGGCTGAGCCCCACTTGGAAAAGCCCTGAGGTGGCACCTCACGAGGATACTCTTACCCACTGAGCACCCTTTCTCTCCCCCGGAAGCAAAACCCTAGCATGTGTTACCCAGAACCAGCAGCTGGTCAGATCTGACCAGGGACAGGACAGGGACTTCACTTCGGAAATCTCAAATGCACCTTAGCCTTGCACGCAGGCTCACCACAATGTTTGGACGAGTTTGTGTCCCCGCCCCACTCTACTTAAATCTTCTACTTCCACTCCCACTCACAAGCCCAGCAGAGATTCACTGCTGCTGGGAAAAGGTGGGAGCGAAAGCTCTCCACTCCCAGGGTGGGGCAGGAAAACTCGGGCTCAGGATCCTGCAGCAGAATAAACTGCACAGCCACTGCCACCCCTCTGAGCCGTCCCCTTGAACTCTTAACTGCCTGGCTGCCCTTTATGTGGGGCAATGGCTTCGTGGAGATGTGATCAGAAAGTGTTGTTCATTTCCCCTGCAGTGAGCTATGTTCTTTCCTGCCCCAAAGAAAAAATCTTGGGTAGCTGTTCAGAGCTTTCTAGATATTTATGAGTAACAAAAGATACTCTAGTCACTGTAAGTTCAGTAATTAGAGTGTTGTATGCAACAGAATAATAATAAACTTGAAATGGGCTGGATTTTCCTGCATGGCAGGTCCACTGTAGTCTGGCCACCCACAAGGGAGAAGGTCTTGATTCATTTCTCTCCTTTCCTCTAAGCTGTGTTGTTTCTTCAGCTCCACCCTTTGCTGCGGGTTTTGGCTGCACCCTGGGTGGGGTGAAAAGGGTGGGGCACCAGCGTTCTCTCACAGCTTGGAATTTTGTGATCATCTGGCCTGGCCCGCTCTTTGAAGCAGGTTCTTTCCTCCCCAGGGTACTTTTGTGGAGTTTTCAGAGACACCTAGTCTCTGGAGCTCTCTTTCCAGTTGGCCACTCAAGATAACTTCCTCAGCCTTTCCGGGACTAAGGGAACCTCAGGACTTACTCTGCTGTGGGCTTTGCTCTCCAGGGAGCCTTCTCAGATGGAATATAAAATAACAGTTTTCTCACTAGGGGTGCTCCAAGCTTGGTCCTTAGGAAACAGTCCCATATTCCCTTTGCCCCAGCAGCCCCCCTTATCCCCACAGTCTCCCTCCACAGCAGTGAAATTGACTGATTTACGGCTGCTGCTGTTCTAAAGGAGGAAGGCAGCAGAGGGCCAGGGAACAGGCATGTACTAAAGGGGGATGGACAACCTGAGGAGTTTAACACTGTGGTCCCCAGCGCCTGGGGGACAGACCACATTGGTACAGATCTGTGGTCTCTTAGGAGCCAGGCCACACAGCAGGAGGTAAGGCTTTTTTTTACAGATGAGGAAACTGAGATGCCAGGTAAATTCATTTGTCTCAGGTGCCCTGACCAGGAAAGGACAGTTCAGGAGAGCTGTGCTAAGTGATCCCTGATCCAGTGTGATTTCCATCACACCCTTACACTGCACAGCAGACAAGCTCGATTGGAAACATGGTCCTCGACTCAGGCTTAGGGTGTGAAAGGGTGGTTATAGACCACTTTCTACTTTCCAAGCAGAGCTGTTAACCAAAGTGGGTCTGGCTGCCTGTCATTGTCAGCCAATATTCCAAGACAGGTCTTCAAACTTTGTCAGAAGTCTGGTGATTCTGGCAAACAGTGAGAGAAGCCTCTCAAAGGCTGTTCTGTTCCTCCATTACCAAAACCAAAGTTTTATACATAAAAGTTCAACACAAAGATCACATTAACCCTTATTTTAAATAATTATCAACATAACTCAATGACCTATTACAACATTCTAATTCAAAATCGGTCCACTTAAACTACTCAAGATAGGCATCTTTAGGGTGGGAGCTAAATTTACAAAACAATAAGAATGGGAGACAGGAGGCAAAGGTCTCTTAGGACCTAAAGCGACCAGACCAGCTGTGTCATGTTGGCCCTAGCATGACTGACTCCATCTTATTCTCACTACAGGTGCTTTCAGAGCCATTGCTTTGAAAAGACTTGTGGCTTTTAGACTGAAATGCCAAGGGCAGAGGATGAAGACTGTAGGGGTGAGGGAAACTTGCACTTTGCCCTGAAAATTCACTGAAAGATCAACTCAAAATTAAGGCAGATTAATAAGAGATTTTTTTACCATGTACACTGGGAGAAATCACAAAGTGATTACTCAGTAACCCAATGCGGTTCTGATATTTTTATAGACACTTTTAGAGGGGTGGGGGAAATGGGGAGTACAGGTAATTGTGTTCAGGGCTAACAAATGTTGCTAAGGAGGACAAATAGATGGGAGAAACTGATTGACCTGTAAATTAACCTGAGACAAGAGTAGAGTGTTTTCAATGATTTGGGCCTGGTCTGCCAGCATTCTTGATCTTCTTTCCTGAAATATGTTGTGATAACTGGGAGAGGAAGGGAAGTCAACTGTCCCCTTTCATCTTCTGACCTAGTTAGTCAGATACAGGGAAAGCCCCGTTCAATAGCCAATCTCTAAGAACCATAATTCAAAATATTCTTTATAGCAACTAATCATATTTTGGGGTGAAACTTCCTGAGCTCCTTTAAGACCAGGGCCACAAAAGGAAAAATGGAAGCTGTGAAAAGTGTCAGACTGATCCACGGGAGCCCCCAGTCCTGAGAGTCAGTCCACTCCTACACTCCAAAGAAGCAAGCTGACCAGGGACAGAAGTGAGGCCACGGCAGAAAGAGGACCCTAATCCTGGCGCTGGGAGAGGAATGGGTTCAGCAGAGGGAAGGGCAGAGGCCTAGGGACCAGGGAGGCTGCGGAGAAGAAACAGGCTAGCGCAGGGGGGATGTCGGCAGGAAGGCAACCTGTGCTTGAAACTAGAGACTGAGCCCTCAGGAGAGGTCTGAGAGGAAATTGTCTTGGATAAGGGAAAAGCACAGCTTGGAGAAGGCCATGGTAGGTAGTGGGGTGCGTGTGTATTTGGGAGAGAGAGAGAGAAAGCCGGGGGATGAGAAGGAACACAGCAGGCTGCAAGGAGCCAAGGAAGGAGAACAGGTGAATTCAAAAGGGAAGTTCAGGAACTTCAGGAGAAAGAAGAGACCTCAGCATCTGCTTGGTGTTTGGAGGCAGACTCTTGGCTAAGAACCCTCCTCTTTCACGCCCCCACCTGCCAAGTCAGTATTGCCCTCAGCGTCCCCACAATCGATTTCCCGGAGCGGCCTATCCACCTGCGGGGCCTCACCCACACGCATCCCTGACCTGCTGTGCGGTGCACCCTCCTCAGCTCCCCTTCCCCGCTCCGGCTTCCTTGGGCTCTCGACATGTCCTCCAAATACAGTGTTTTTGATCTCTGTGACGCCGCCAGATCGTGAGTACTTTGAATCACGTCTTATGCATCCGCGTAGCCCTGGCACCAGGACCTCAGAGACAGTTGTTCACCTGTCAACGGTAGCAGTTTGTCAACTTTTCCAAAACGGAAGTAAGTGTTAACCCGCGGGCGACGGCCAAAGGCAAGCACCGGCAGGAGTTCAAAGTCTCGTTCATCTTGCGCCCTCTTGTGGAAGAGAGGGCAAAGACTATGGTCTTACTGTTTTAGAAGATGGAAACTGAGTTCCTGCCCTACCTCACCCTCTTCCTCTAAATATAGCTATAATACAAAAGAATGGCATGTCTTTATACTACCACGTTTTATATTTTCGCAGAAATACTAGGATGTATTTTTTAACTGTAGTTCCTTTTCTAGTAACATCCTTCTGGGTTTTTGCTCCAGGATATATATTACATTGTTTTGCTTTTATTGCTTGGTTTTCTAAGTACTTATCAAAATTAATGCCTAAAATCTCTACGAAAGCTATAAGATCCTCTCAGGATTGTCAAATCTGGATTCTTCAAACATTCTAGTTTTTAAAAATTATTGGAGCTGTTGTCAGTGCCTTCTGCATACATTGCATGGCTTCATCCTGGGATTCTCATTTACTCACCTTTTCGGTCTTTCAATGAATAGAAATTATTTTTAACAAGTGAAAATTATCCTTTTTCCCTTTGAGGTTATAACCTTTCGTGTCATAGTTCTAAAATATCTTCCTATACCCATATCATGAAGATATTTTCCTTTGCTACATTCTTAAACCTTTATTGTTTTGCTTTTCACAATTAGGTTTACAATTTACTTGGAAATGATTTTTGTGTATGATGTGAAGTAAGGATCAAATTTTATTTTACTTTTCCTATTTAGATGCTTAATTTATCCAGCATCATTTATTGAAAAAAATCTTTCTCCCAATATTCTGCAGTTATTTGTGTCACACACCCAGTATCTATGTGTGAGTGAATTTATTCCTGGGACTTCTAATCTCTTCCATTATTGGTTTATTTTTCCTTACATTACTACTACATTATTTTAGTTAACTGCACTTTTTAATAAATCTCGATAGTCACTACCTCAAGTCTTACCACCTCACATTCTCCTGCAAGAGTATCTTGGCTCTTTTTAACTCTTTGTATTTCTACACAAATGTTAGTATCAGTTTTCAATCGCCATAAAAAGTGTTCCAATTTTTATTTGAATTGTATTGAATCTACAGATTAATTTGGGAAGAATTGTCACTATTGCAATATCAAGTCCTCTGAATATGGAATATCACTTCATTTATTTAGATTTTCTTTAATCTCGCTCAACATTTTAAAACTGGTTTCTGAATAATTTTCTCTACAAATTTTAATTTATAGGTCCTATTAGATTTTTTAATTGTGGTAAATATACACAACAAAATTTATCATCTTAACCACTTTGACATGTAGAGTTCAGTAATGTTAAATGCGTTCACACTGTTGTGCAAATAATCTTTGGTACACTTAATCCCCTAAATGGAAACTTTATACCCCTTAAACAATTACCCATTGCCACCTCCCTCCAGCTCCTGGCAACCACAATTTCCTGTCTGTCTCTATGAATTGACACTCTTAAATAAGTGACATAATCTAGCATTTGTCTATGACTGGCTTTTATTACTTGGCATAATGTTCTTAGGTCCATCCATGTCATAATGCGTCAGAATTTCCTTTCTTTTTAAGGTGAATAATATTCCACTGTGTGTATACACATTTTGTTTGTCCATTCATTCACTGGTGAATATTTGGGATGCTTTCACCTTTTGGCTATCTTGAATAATGGTGCTATAAACATAGGTCTGCAAATATTTCTTTTCTTTTTTTTTTTTTTTGAGACAGAGCCTCAAGCTGTCACCCTGGGTAGAGTGCTGTGGCATCACAGCTCACAGCAACCTCCAATTCCTGGGCTCAAGCGAGTCTCCTGCCTCCGCCTCCCAAGTAGCTGGGACCACAGGCGC
>CAUYON010134955.1:0-13946 GCA_963573935.1 Arctocebus calabarensis | reverse complement strand
ACATTGGATACTTTTTTCCCCATTCTTGAGATACTTTACCAAGAATAATCCAGGTAAACATAAAAGATGTGAAATCTCCATCTTTTTATGGCTGCATAGTATTCCATGGTGTACATATACCACAATGTGTCATTCATAGGTGGATCGGCACTTGGGCTATTTCCATGTCTTGGCAATTGTGAATTGGGCTGCAATAAATATTTTGGTGCTAATGTCTTTGTTGTAAAATAACTTTTGATCATCAGGGTATATATGTAGTAGAGGAATTGCAGGATTGAACAATAGGTCTACTTTTAATTCCTTGAGTGTTCTCCAAACTTCTTTACAAAAAAGGTCATATTAGCTTGCATTCCCATTTACCTACTATATTTCTCAGTTTCTATAAAGAACATCCATTGCCGTTAATAGTGAAATGATAACAATGATAAGAAGAAAATACCCCATAAACAAAAAGCTATTCATTAGATCTTGCCAGTGAACATAAACCAGTCCAAGAGAGTCTGAAAGCAACCAAGGCCATTAAACATTTTGCATTTTAGAGGAATTGAAAAGTGCATCTTCATGCAAGGCCATCCAAGATAGTTTTAGGAAATGTAAGAACCAGGTTCAATGCAAAGAAGTCACTAGCATAATTTTTTTGTTTTAAATTGCAGCTGGTTCCTCCCTCTTACTTACTTATCCTTTAGTTCTCAATGTCACTTGCAGAAAAAAAAATATTGCTGACCCACCTCCATCTGTTATATGCCTGCCCATTATTTTCTGTCAGCTTTCCTTCCTCACTTTATAGCATTGACCATAGCTTGCAACGATTTTGTTTGTTTCTCTTCTCTTTCCTTTTCTTTCTCTGTCCCTTTACCCCCTTTTCTTTTCTGCTTTCACTGTTCCTGTTCCTATATACTGGAGACTGCATCCTTCTCATTCATTGTGTGTGGAACAAATAACTAGGTGTCTACTACACAGCAAGAAAACAACATTTTGAATGAATGGTAGATGACAGGATGGATAGGTCAATTTCAAGTAAAAATGGAGAACCATGAAAAGAATGGCTAACAGAGAAAGGAAGAGTAACTAGTGTTTGAAGCAAGCATAGTTATAAGAAAAAGTTCATTATGAAAGGCTTATTCCATAAAGAATGTAAAAATAAAAAGTGGACACTTTTCTTCCCATGGAGTACAGTGCATTTTATGTAGAAATTTGGCAACTTAAAGGAACTCATCATGCTGAAATGATAATCAAGGAACAGTATGTACTTCAAATCACCTGATTAAGTGGCAGAATAAGATAACAGTAGAAGTTTGGAATAAATAAAATTGTGGTATGTAATTCATTGATATTTTCCTGTTGCCTCTAACAAGTTAATGTCTTTAAAAAAATAGCCAAAGCTAAAACCAAGCATCTTCCAGAACATTAACATTCCCTGGGAGTTGAATGCAATTAAATTCTATGGATTTTACATCTATGAACTTTGTTGAATTTTCTTACTGATTCTTATAATTTATATTTTAATGTAAATGATAGTAGTTTCTGTTAGTAATAATTTTTGATTCTTCTGAACCAGATTTTAAAGATTTTATTCACTTTTCTTTTGTGCTGGCTAGAACCTATACTACAATTTCAAGGGCAACAAACATCATTGTCTTATTTCTCATTTAAAAATAAATTTCTTGGCTCGGCGCCTGTGGCTCAAGCAGCTAAGGCACCAGCCACATACACCTGAGCTGGCAGGTTCGAATCCAGCCTGGGCCTGCCAAACAACAATGATGGCTACAACCAAAAAATAGCCAGGCATTGTGGCGGGTGCCTGTAGTCCCAGCTACTTGGGGGACAGAGGCAGGAGAATCACTTGAATCCAGGAATTGGAGGTTGCTGTGAGCTGTGATGCCACAGCACTCTACCCAGGGTGGAGCTTGAGGCTCTGTCTCAAAAAATAAATAGATAAATAAATAAATTTCTTGTTTTTCTGTATGTTGATAAAATATTTATTTATATTTCTAATGTGCAATATGATTCCTAGAAGTGGTGCAATAAATTGCTGTTGAATTTAATTGAAATGCTTGTGTTTTTTTTTTTGTTCATCATGATCTGCTTTCTTTCTCTCTCTTTCTAAGATGAAACTCTGACTTTAAATTTCTGAAACAGCCTCACCTTTTTCTTGATGCTTAATCTATTTGCCAAGTTGTTTGAACTTGT
Source organism: Arctocebus calabarensis (assembly GCA_963573935.1). Lineage (NCBI taxonomy): Eukaryota > Metazoa > Chordata > Mammalia > Primates > Lorisidae > Arctocebus > Arctocebus calabarensis. The sequence continues at coordinate 11,756 of CAUYON010134955.1, read as the reverse complement.
TCAAATGAGCTCATTTCTAAGTTTAGTCTTATAATAAAACTAGTAACATAAAACCACAAATTTTATGTAACATATTATTTATACAGTATTTTCTAGATACTTGCAATCATATGTGATGAATTACACCTCAAATCACTTCTGATAAAATAAAATCATGTGCAATTTTCATGAAGAATATAAACATTAAGGCTAGATTTAAGGAAGTAGCTTTGAATAAAGAATCCAAGGATTGTCTCAGCATCCCACAATCTCAAAGACATCCGTTTTAAAAACAGAGGGTCTTGTAAATGCTCACTAACTTCTCAGTTTTATGAAAGATACATGTGAAGTGAACTAATAATAGGCAAGAACATGGTAAAAAATAGTGTACAACTTACAAATAAACAATTAAGTACTATCATGAAAATCCTATTTGTTATATTTTTATGTGAGTTTAAACAAAGCATATTAGGTTTAATATTTTTTAAAAAGTATAATCTTTTGATAAGCACTAAAGACATAAAATTTTTCAATCTTGAAAATTATCATTTTATGTATTTGGAAAGAGAGAAAAGTCATAAATTTGTGATAACTAGTATTTGTATAATTTTACAAGATAATCTTTCTAAACATTTACCACCTTTTGTTATTAAACTGCGAGCTTATTTTAATACAAATTAGGTAATACATCAATCCCCAAAATGTATACATTATTTATGACATTTTTATCCTAAAACATTCTTATTTTTCTTTAAAATCTTATGCCACTTTGATTATTTTAGCTTCATCTGAAATCTGTGCTTGTTAGTTCTCTAAATGTTATACAAGCAACTTCAAACCCCTTGGGTTTTTACTATTCTTCCCCTGACCCCAGTCATATTATGTTATTTTCCTTAGGATGAATACATTGATGGAAAGGCTTTCCTTTAATTACTGACCTTGAACTATGGAATGCATTAGAGGATGGGCCAAAAGCTCACGTGTCTGAAATGTCGCACAGCTGTCGTTTTTTCAGGATAAATTAATGAGCATTGCAGTTTAGACACCTGGGTTATAGTTGCTGCTTTGTAATAAACTAGCTGAGTGACATTGATCCAAGCCCACATGGGACCTTAAGGCCTTCATATCTAACATTAAAGATTTGCACTAAATTGTCTCTAAGATCCTTAAATTTTTAATGATTTTAATTATCAACTTCAGTCATTTTTTAGCTTCCCTTCTTTTGTCTGACATGTGGGTGTTGACTCCTCATTTCTGTCTAAATAGCTTACATGATAATAAATCAAAATCAAATTTACAACTTTTGCTGCTCTGGGAGTTATGATAAATAACCCTGAATATGGAGAATATTGAAATTAATGGATAAAATAACTTTTGTACTGTCTTTGGATTTGACATATTGAAATTAAGTCTTATCCATAATGCCAAACTTTAGTGTAAAATTATTTTACTGTATGAGAGAGTGGCTCAATTTACAACTATTCTTGCCGCAATGGCTGAAGTAGCAATATGAGGACCTGAGTCTTTGTTTTTAACATAGGTATTTAAGGAGAAAAATATAACCTTTGTCCCACCGCTTTATATAGGCGTTCTGTGTTTATGTTAGTATTACCAAATTACATGGTAATTAATCAATTTCTTCCTGTCTCATCTAATTAGAGTAAAAACCGTAATGGTAGGAACTAGTTTTATTAATCTTTGTGTCTTCAATACCTAGGGAAGTGTCTACCTCAAACAGGGGGCTTAAGATATGTTTACTGAATGAACGAATGAAAATCCACTGCATAAAATAAGTCCATGACAGAATTTTAATCAATTATTTCAATGTACATATAGTGAAAATATGTGAATGCCAACTTGATTATTCTAGTTTTCCATGTTTATGTAAATAAGTGCCTCTTATTAATAAAGTAAATATTATTAAAATGAGTAAGAAAAGTAGCATTAATTGAATAATTATTAATTAAATGATATTAAAATAATAAACCTTCTAATAACCTTTACCAGGTGCCACATACTATTTCAAGTGAGCTAATATATAATATAGAGATGCACATATATATGTATATGGTCATATAATTTTTCCACAAATCCTATGAGGCAGATGTCATTGTCATCCTCATTTGACATGTGGTAAAAAAGAAGCATAGAGAAACTACGTCCCCTACCCAAGGTTATAGGTCTGTGAAGTGGAGGAGTCAGAGCTTACACTGAAACCACTAAGATCAGTTCTGTAATATTATGTTAGGAAATTGCTGATAGAAAGAAAATCATTCCAGAGAGAGCAAACTATCTGGGTGGAGGCAAGAAACAACGATAAAACTAGAAATGGTGGAAAGAAGCAGAGACTATAGTTAACAACGCTGTATTGGATGTATATTCAAAATTTGCTGAGAAGGTTTTAAGTGTTCTAACCACACACACACACAATAATTATATGAGATGGTGGATATATTAACTAGTCTGATTATAGTGATCCTTTTACACTACGTATGTGAAGTTGTGTATCTTAAATATATATCATTTTAATTCAACTATACCCCAATAAAGCTGAAATAAAGGAATAGATAGAAAATGCAAATAAAACAAAAGGCAGGACACTAGTCTGTAAGGATCTGGGTTATTTAACTAGGTGTTAAGTCAGAGACAAGGTAACTCATAATGAGCTGAGTGCCTGGTATAGTACGTGGTTCAAAAAGGAGGCCTGTTTCCGAGTCACAGTCAAGGATAGTAGGGTCAGACCAGACACACAGCAATGCCGAGAGAGGCTGGGTCTCTCAGTTCCAGCTGAACCACTAACCTGTTCTAATCCTGCTGCTCACCTGCGGCAGTGACTGGGAAGCTTCAGGTGGGTATGACAGTCTGTGTGTGGATTAGACAACTCATCTTTGAGGTGTAGAGGGTGAGAAAAAGAGAAAGTCTCTGATAAGGAAGTGAATTTTTTCTCTTTGAAATGAAAACACTTTCCATTTATTTTTTATTAAGTCGTTTGTACATAGATCATACATACATTTATGCCATTATGGGATTCGATGTGTTGATTATTTGTACAAATTGGAGTGCTCACATGCTACTAATCAACATAGCTTTCACCTCTTTTACCCAATTACAGCGTTAAGACATTTGTGTTCTATACTTGATAGATCCAACTTGTACTTGCTTTATGCTCCATAGGTGTGGTCCCCCTGTTAACCGTCCCTCTATCAGCTCACCCTCCCTCCCTTCCCCTCTTCCCCCCCCTTCTTCATCCTAGGCTATAGCTGTGTTTCATTTTTCATATGCAAGTGTGAGTGGAAGTTTTAGCCACTGCAATCAGGCAAGAGAAGGCAATCAAGGGGATCCAAATAGGACCAGAGGAGATCAAACTGCCACTCTTTGCAGATGATATGATTATATATCTAGAAAACCCCAGGGAATCAACTACAAAACTCCTAGAAGTGATCAAGGAATATAGCAATATCTCAGGATACAAAATTAACACTCATAAATCTGTAGCCTTTATATATGCCAACAATAGTCAAGAGAAAAAAAACACTTTCTATTTTAGTGGTGATGTTTTTCTACAATCTTCCATAATAGTAAGGTTTCATTAAGACATATTACTTTAATATCAAGTTGTTGCAAGGCTAAATAGGTATAATTACATAAAACTTTTATTTTATTTCAACATGTTTCTGCTCTCTTTCTCTAAAATTTCAGCAAATTGCCACATAGATTAAAATAACAAATGACAGAATTATCGTAATTTCTTTTTTATTGTATTTCATTGGGAAGTGAGCAAATTATCTTTCTACAGCTTATTTTATACCTGTTGTTATTATAATAAGAATTGTACAATATTGAGATTTAGATTATAATTTTAATTACATTTATAAAGTGATATAAAATCATGGAAACTGGAGCTTTTAGGTAATACAAACATAAGAAATATGCATATCAGCATGTGTCTGTATGTCTATAAATAAATATTTCATCAAATAATAATTATAAGAAAATGGAATACTACTGGTGTATCTTTTTGTAATTATCTACTATAGAAAAATTGAGCTTGTAAGATTGTGTACATTTCATCACAAATAGGAAAAAAAATTTCTTTACACTATGTACTGATGTGCCTACTAGCAGTCTCTAACTCTGCCTAAGGTAATTCAATCCATCTATAAGTTCAGAATCTGAACGTTCAGAATTTTCTACTTTCATTTAATCATTTGCTCATATATTCACTTAAGAAGCATTTATTATGTGCTTGCTAGATTATGAAAATTCAACTGTTCTTTTTCCATTTTTTACCTCTGCTTTCTTCTCTTTTACCTCCCAAAGCAACCAACATATATTCTTCAGATTGTGAATCCCAGACAGAAAAAAAAAAATGCATCTCTATGAATAATTTCAACAATTATCCGGGCATAATGTCTCACTGCTTGGCTTGCATCAGGAGCCCATCCCCTAGTCATTTACTGTGTCAGTGGCATAGTGGTTACAGAAAGAAGGAGAGGGTGAGATATGGTGTTTTCCTGGGGTCACAAGTCTATTTCCATATCCAGAAAGAAGGCTAAACTACATGTATGCAAAGTAAGGGGGAGATTGTTCCTTAAAAGGTAGTCACGATGATGCTACCAGATCCAAGTGGATTCATACGGATCCACTAACAAATGTCTGTCTACTACTTGAATATGTGCTTTAAAATTAGAATTTACCTTTCAACCTTTAACTAGTATGGGCTATAATAGTATGGCATTGAGGATAATGAAAGCGCATTGCTATAAAGGTGTACATTTTAATAGAACCATAATTTCAGAGCAAGATGTATATTAACCGAACATTTACATTATTTTAAAATTCTCAAGTCAAATGACAAAAAATGCTTAGCCAATCATAAAATGATTAGCCATGTAAATATATGCATCAACTTTACCTAGTCATCAAGTTGGATAAAATTTACTTGCTAATACTTTGCTACATAATACTTTTACTTTAAATAAGTTTTGTTTAATATGCAAAGTTTTATTTATTACTTAAAACAAATAAATTGGTTAGATATCCTCAGTGATTTGAACTAGAGACTAAGGGCAAAAACAGATCAAAATCTTGGCTTTACTACTAACCAGCTATGCAATTATGAGTAAGTCACTTAATCTCTCTATTCATTCCCTAACATGAAAATGGTGTTTATTTATAACATTAACTTCCCTAAAGCAATGTTCTGAGAATTAGTAAGTATAATAATATATACAATGTGCTTAGAAAAGTATCTGACAACTAACAAGTGCTAGATCAAGATTAATATTTTTATTGCTCTGATAAAAATATGTATTGAAAAATATAAATATATATTGAAAATATATATTAAAAAGAGCTATAATATAATTTTTATAAATATAATGGTAAAATGTTGAAAAAATATATTTTCATCAGCGTAGAAATTACTTAGCAAAATTAAGCAATTTGTCAAAACTCACATATCTTCTAAGTGGCAAAGCCAGAATTTAGAGCCTGTGTCCATCAGTGAATGAATGGACTAAAATTTGTTGTGTGTATATATAAATATACATTCGCAGAATGGAATAGGATTCAGACTAAAAAAAAGATCTTTCCCTTTGCCACAACATAGGTGAAACTGAAGGACATTATGCTAAGTAAAATAAGCCGCATACAGACACACACAAAAAAATCACAGATACACATTGCATGATCTCACCGACATACGGAATTTAAAAAGAAAAAGAAAATGAACACATAGAACAAGGGAGTCAGATAGTGTTTCCCTTGCCAGGGGGAAGGGAAACAGAAAGACAAGTCAAAGATACAAAGTTGCAATTGTGTTAGGCGAATAGATCTAGAGATTTATTGTACAACATTACTATAGTTAGGGATGTTATAAAGTGTACTGAAAATTTGCTGAAGGAGTCGATTCTAGGTACTCATCTAACAGACATACAGAAGTAACTATGTGGGGTGGCGCCTGTGGCTCAAAGGAGTAGGGCCCCATATACCAGAGGTGGAGGGTTCAAACTGGGCTCTGACCAAAAACTGCAAAAAAAAAAAAAAAAAAAGGGAAGAAGACATATATGAGAAGACAACAAGATAGCTATGTTAATTTGGTTGTCTGTAGTTCTCATTTCACTACATATTTTTCAAAATATCATGTACATCTCAAGTATATACTATAAAATCTTCCAAACTTTTAAGTATTCCCTATTCCCACCCTCCGCACCAACAAAATAAACTGCATTTCTCGACATGATTTTATCACAGAACCATTTTTTTCTTAAAACAATAAAAATAATTCCAAATTAGTAGAGTGATAACTCAAAAGGCATAGACATTTGATGACACAAAAATCTAAAAACTGACTGCATGAAAAAGCCTCATATTAAAAGCACATGAAAAGGTTAATAGTCTCCTTTGGGGTGGGGGGGGGAGATGATTTCTTTATAGATGTATTCTTCCCGGCACAAGAGAGAACAGTAAATGAATGAAAGGGAAGTGAGAGGAAAGGGGTGGCTGCAAGGAGCCGCAGCCCCAGGATGCTGACTTACAGACCTGAGGCAAGCTCTTCCCTTGGGAGTCAGTAAATTCCCTCAAAATCAGGAGGAGTCAGACATCTGAGTCAAAGTTTTAAGATACCCATGATCCACTTTAGAAGATAAAATCTTTTTGTGCCCACATAATGTAAAAATGTCCTTTACATCCATATCAGAGCTATTTCCTTTTATAGCTTTTAATCCTTTTCCAGGGCCCCCTGCGATGTGAGCTCACATATAGGCAATTTTATAAATGAAAGGGCACTCTGCATTTCTGTTGGGAGGATATGCAAATCTCTCTCTCTCTCCCTCTCTCTCTCTCACACACACACACACACACACACTGGTAGAGAGGAGAGTGGACAGCCTGACAGAAGAGAACAGCTTGCTCGGGGGTGGCCTTGTGTTTCAAACCAAGGCTGCTGAAGTGGTAAGGATGACAAATGGGGAAAATGGATTGGGAAATGTGAGCTTGAGTGGAAGAATTTCTCACAAAGGAATAAAACCAACTGTCTTATGGTTTTCAGATCGGAAAGACTATTAAAGGTGAACTTTCCCAATATGTCATTATAAACATGAGAACAAGGAATGAGGTGAATGACCAGGGCAGGTTCACATGCAAGATGAACGGCAGAAGCTCAGCCCTAGTGCTGAGTCTCTTTTCTCTGTAAGTCATTTGGCTTCACTAAATTTAAATGCAAAAAACAAACTCCTACTCTGATAGAAAGTGGTATTTATTTATTTTAGTAGATGGGATTAGGGGGAAGAAGAATTTTGCTATTTAGCAGTAAAATATTGAATTGAGTATATACCTGCTCATCTTTTCACCTAAACATGACTTTTGAAAATTACATTTTTGTACTTACGGTTCACATATTCCGATGGCAACCACGGATGAGGCACTATTGTTTTCTTACCAAACAAGTGTTTTAATGTCAAGTATATTTTGTCTTACAAGTATCATATAGAGTTTAGAATAGAACTCAGGAATCTTCCAGTTGAGTGAAAACAATCTCTCCATCTCAATGGCACACACACAGTGGGATTGGTGGATATTGGGGTGTTCTGCTCGCCAGCAGCTGGTGGCCCTCAGGCTGTTCCTCACTGGGAATCGCTCACCACTGCAGGGCATTCCCTCCCACAACAGGCTGACATGGGGATACAAAGGCCCAGCCATCATACCTTGAAGTGTCACCCCAGCTCTAGAAGTTGCTCTAGGACCAAGCGAGACCTCAGTTTTGACTGAACTAGAAACTGGATTCTTTCTCTGCCCAGCTGGATCTTCCTTACTTTCTATGTCTCTTAAAGTCACTTCCCAATAAAATCTCTGTATCCACTCTCATTGTCAGTGTCTGTTTCTGTGAAACTCTTGTAAGGCAGTTGACACGGAAGTGATTCCGAGAAGCAACCCACAAAACAGGATTTTATTCCTGGAACACTCACTACCCTGGCAGCTAGGAGGAGCCCATTACTGATAGCAGGTGGGCTCTGGAGGTGGTACTGGTGCAATTATTAAATAGTTAAAACTCCCACCAGTAGAGAACTGGGATGGGATGCTGTGGGGTTGGTGGAATGCATTAGGTGGTGTGCTATCCTGGGCACTCGGGAACCAGGAGGATCATGCTAGCTGTTAAGAGCTGTGGGACAGGGCAGCTGCTCCTGCAGGCCACTGATTCCTTGAGGAGAGATGCGATGGGTGGAATTTCATCTCCACCTCTAAGCCCAAGAACCCTTGGATTTGAAGAATTATTACCCCATAACTTGCTTATTATATGGCACATTTGCTCTTATGGTAAAGAGATAATCTGGGTGATTCTGACCTAATCACATGAGCCTTTAATGACAGAAAAAGAAGGAAATTTGACACTTGACAAGGACTTGAGGTGCCATTGATGCTTTTGAAGGTGGAAAGGGCCATGTGAGGAGGAATATAGGTGGTGTTACAAAGCCAAGACCAGCTCTTGGCTAGAGCCAGCCAGGAAATGAGACTAGCAAGGAGCCAATTATATAAAAAAATTGAATGAGCTTAGAAGCAGATTTTTTGCTGAGAGCTTCCAGGTACGAGCCCAGGTGCATGATTTTAGCATTGTGAGGCCCTAAGCAAAGAACCTAGTCAAGCCTGGAAAGGTGTGACACATGGATATTGTTTAGGATGCTAAGTTTGTGATAACTTGTTACAGCAGCGATGGAAAACTAAGACAAGAGATAACAGGTTCAGGGTGTTTAATTACCAGTTTAGGCAAATGTATCATCTTTCTCCATATTTTGGTAACTTAAGCATACAAACTCACATATTACTTTCTATCTATAATTAAATTATTTTCTCTATTTGAAATTATAGGGAATTATCTAACAAGAAAATTTTCCCCAATTTAAAATCCTGTATTGTTCCCCCACCCCAGCTAGATCGGACCAGTAAGGATACTTAGTATAAATGGACCTAAATCAAATCCTCTTGTATCAAGATTTTAGGCTTTCAGATCAACCCCTCTTCCTCCATCTTTCATTTTTATCCCAGAATGTGATGTGCTGTGTTCTTTTTGGTAGCCATGACAAGGCAAAATTGGAACATTGCTTCTTTGAGTTGCTGGATGTGTGGTCAATTGTTTCCATAAGCTTGACACGACTGACCTCATCCCCACAATAGTAAAATTCTACTTTTAAATTATTCCTCATGCTAATGATGACATCAGTGATGTATTCTGATGAGAGGTATCCAGGGCCTGTTTGGAGTAGCTGGCTCCTTAAGTGTTCCAGAGACAGATGTCTGAAGATCATTTCCAAACCCTGTAACATAGCCTGCATCTTAATGACACATTTTAATGAGGAACATATGCAAATTTTGCATTGGTTAGAGGAATATAAGTCAAAATGAAACTGAATAAATGGTCTAACACAGCAGAAAGGATTACGCTCTCACCATGAACTCTGCTAGACCTAATACGTGGGAGGATGTCTATTTTTCTGTTTTGTGAAAAATATTTTTTGGTTCTCAAGGGTTCAGATTATCTTTAAATACTTCTACATGAATTTTATCATTAAGAAACTTCTAACACGTCTATAAATTTTCTCTTTTGCTAATTCCTTCGATACTTTATAAAATGCTTTGTGACCTGTACTTTAGCCTTTTTATTGTGTCAATTTGGGTCAATCAATTTCGTTTACTATGACAGCATTGTTTAAGCTCCTTGGTAGTATGCAAGGCTCAGCTTGGTAAGAACATTATTGACAAGTTAAAAGTAAGTCTTTAGAATGAAATGCAAAAACATTGCTTCTAATCATATGCAAATTGTCACTGGAATGTCAGAGATGACTTTCTAATATCAAGGCATTCCAGCTAAGATTATTAAAGGAAGATCTACAGGGTATTTTTAAGTGGTTTATCTTATAAAAGAACTACCCTAGATTAATGAGGGCATTTTCAACTATGATAGGCTGTGAATTCCACTTTTTGAGTAAATATAAGGTTTTATTTCTCTTACCAAATTCCTGTGGACATAACGCTGTCCTTAATCTTCCTTAATTGAATGTATATTTTTTGTCAGTATCTTGGTAACATAATATGTTATTATAAACAGTTTTTCATTTAATATTTTCTTTATCAGACTTCTATGCTCATTTTACCAGTGATCTTTCAAAAATAGAATTTGAAAAGGCTCATTTTGAAATGAGAGGGTTAAGTTTAAAAATACTTCCTTTCAGATTTTCATATTTTCTACCATATGCATTACCTCTGAGCTTATTCCTGATAAGAGAAAATATGTTTAATCATTGTAACATTTTTTTCACATTGAAGTTTTTTACTACTGTGACAATTTTACTTTCCTTTAGGCACAAACACACTGTTACTAATTATGCTATAAAATCTGTTTAATCAATATTAGAAATGCCACTTATATAGAAAGCACCAAGTAAAATTTGACTAAATTTTCTCTCACTTTTTGGACCCAAGGCAGTCAGCACGCAGCTCCCATAGACTAGACAGAACCACTTCACCATCTGTGGTCTCTTATTAGGAAGAAAAGCTGGTCAGTTGTTGCACTGAAACCAAACACACACAAAAACCTGTCAGGTGGTTGGTCTCAATAAGTAGTGGAGAAAATCTTTCGAAAGGACTGGTTTCTGTTTAGCCCTGAGGAAAGAAAATCTAAGGAGGTAGGGGGGTAAAATGAGGCATGCCCAACCTCCTGTCCCATCATGGGTAGAAACTCAATATTTTGGGTTCCTTTTGGATGTCCTTGGCCAAGAAGGAGTCTCCAGTCAGTCAAAGGAATTAGGGTTTTATTTTTATTTCTCACCATATACATTCAATTTCTTAATATTTTGATAACTTGACTTCAGCTGATATGTGTATAGAATCAATCTTTCTCATTTATATTGCTATAATTCATTAATTTTCACAGGAAGTTCCTCTGTGATAGAACTGTAAGAAGGTCCCTAGTATTCCAAACTTTAATAATGTATACATGCCCCATATCAGTCTCTTTCTTTCACTTAAGTGTGGATGGGTCCTATGACAACAGTAGCAATCCTTCTTGTTTGGGTAACATCATATGGTCAAGGTGAATGCACTTTTGAAGATATTGAGATTTTTTAGTTAATCCAAGAAAATATTATCTTGGATCTAAGTATCTGAGATATTTCTTGCTTGACTGGTCTTGAAGAAGCAGAGTGCATAGCTACAAGTGAGTGGATTCTGCAAACAACCACAAGAGCCTAGGAGAGGCCTCAGATCCTCAGATGAGAGCAGAACCCAGGCTAACCCTTGATTGCAGCCATTCAAGATCCCATACAGAGAACCCAGCTAAGCTGTACTTGAACTCCTGACACATACACACACACACACACACACACACACACAAAATAATAAATGGGTGTTGGTTCAAACAGATAACATTTGTCATACAGCAATAGACAACCAATATATCTTTTTACTTACCTTATTTTAGATAACAGGAACCCAATGTGGAAGTCATTTTATCTAATTTGGTTGGGACTGATCTTAGGTTGACCTCTCTTGGTGTTCCTCATTCTTGTGAGTGGAGTCATTGGTTCAGGGGTAGACAAAGGACCCAAGTTTGACCAGTCAATATTCTTTTTTTTTTTTTATAATTTTATTGAATCATAATTCTCTACATTGGTGCAATCATAGGGCACGATTCACATACATTCAGAAATGTTTTGATCGTACTGTTACAGATAGCCTTCATGGCATTTTCTTGATCACTATATAAAGACATTGATACTCTACAT